>JAVQJF010086942.1:0-23754 GCA_036023855.1 Gadopsis marmoratus
CCCCCCCACCCCCGCGGGGTGCGGAGCAGAGGCGCCGGGATATCCGGTTGGCGGTCCCGGCCGGCCACGCCCGGTCGTGGGTCCACCCCCCCCCCCCCCACACACACACACACACACACAACCCCTTCCCTCCTCCCGCCCCGCAGTTGCATTCAGGGAAATGAAGAGGGAAAAGTTTTCCAAATGCTCCATAACTTGTGCAATGATGGATACGCCGACACGGGGGGACGAAGCGCTCTTCACGAAGAGTGACACGAAAGCAGCGTCCGCCTTCAACAGTACATCAATATTAAAAGCCGGGACAAATCCAAATCTAACTTTACACTCTGAAGTAATGTCGTTTTTTATTTATTTATTTATTTATTTTTATACAGTGGTTAGATAAAGCGGTTGCTCAACGGTCCTTCGGTGCCAGAGACGCAGACTGTATGTGCTCACGAGACACTTCTACAACCACCGTGCGCGTCTCACCCGCTCAGAACTGAGCATTTGAACTGTCCCTTTCAGGTGAAACGATATTGTCATTTTTGGCGAAGCTGTCGGCAAATGTCACGCGGCGCTGCGTCTCAGAACAGCAACAAAGCGCTTTAAATATAACACTAATTCGAGATGATGAGTCACTGCAAACACTCTGCGTTCTTATCTTTATTTTGCACGTTTGTGCGTAAACGCGCACGGCTGGAGAAATATCCTCCCCATTACACAGAGGTTTAACAGATGTTCAAGTCTTTCATATGTCCTTCCTCCTGGCAATCACACCCCCCCCCCCCCTCATCCTCCCCACAGCCAGTGACCCTGCATGACAAGTCACTCAGCTCAGCTCACTTTAGGGCAAAACACAATATTGAACCGTGAGACAGGACTTCAGTCCAGCGCTATTTTAAAGCTATATATTGTGTGAGCGTCCAAACACGCCTTTGACCTCAAATTTCTTCCCTCAATATGTCAAGGGGGAGGACAACTATTGCGCCAAATCTCCCAGGTCTGCTGGGAAAATAATTGTTTTGCATTTGCTGACTGAGCAAAATTGCTGCGGCCGGCTGGGCGAGATTACAGGCCCTCGGAGGTGACGTCAACCTCATCCCGTTTGATTTCGATGATCCACAGAAAGCAGGGCCGCTGAGGTGCTTTGTCACTTCTAGGAACTTGGCAGCTATTTCTAGGATATCAAAAATGCCAACAGAGTGTTTTCCTCCCATGACAGCGCTTGGCTGCAGGTTCCAGAGTTCTCAGCGCGTAAATCTGTGCAAAACACACGCGCCCACACGCACGCACGCACACACGCACACACACACACACACACACACACACACACACACACACACACACACACACACACACACTAGTGTGTCTGGGCAGAGATCAGGTGCTTGTCGGAAAGGCCCCGGACACAATCGGGTCTCTCTTTCAATGGATGGGAGAATTCCGAGCCTGGCGTCAGTGAGTCTGCCTCCCTCTCCCCGCCCTCCCTCTCACCCCCCTCCCCCCCCCCCCCAGCTCCTCCGTGCAGCTGGACGCAGACAATCAAGCCATCAACAATCGCCATGCATAATTAGCAGCGCCCCCTCATCTCTTCTCCTCTCTTCTTCTCTTTCTCTCTCTCTCTCTCAATTAAATTTCAATCCACTATATTTTATTGACAATCAAATACTACTAAGGAAATAAATAAATAAAAAAACCCCAACGGTGTCACATTATAATAAGCCTAAACATCTGGTCCACTTCTGCGACTGAATGTGTGTTTCCATAAATGCATCTCATAAATCTCACCCCTCCACGCGTTTTTTTTTTTTTTTTTTTTTACCTCTTACAGCACCTTCTCTCAACATAAACAAAGTGTCTCCTTTGACTTCTGGTAACAACAGAACAGAGTGTAGAGTAATGAGGGTCATCTTGTGCAATGAGACAGAAGGAGAGGGGGAGACAGAGAGACAGGGGGGGTAAACCACCATACTGTCATGTGGAGAGGCAGTGTTGTATACAGAAGGGTATCTTTTTCATCCACAAGTGCAGGCCCGTCTTGGGGGGATAATTAAGTGGCAAGAAACACACTGAAACTTAATTCTTTGTATCCCTGGTGTGTGTCGTGCAGGATTCCTCCTCCTCCTCCTCCTCCTCCTCCTCCTCCTCCTCCTCTGCTCCCTGTTTTCACTCAGTCCTTCATCAAAGACGCTACAGTCTTCTCCATCAGCTTTGAACAGCCTACAGATGCCAAGCTTTTGTTCCTAGTGACCCAGGCAGTGACATGACATTTTATGCACATTGTTGATTTGTACTGGTCTCACTTGTTATTTATGTTTGAGTCTCTTGTTCAAGCTCGCGCATAATGATGTCGCTTGATTTTTTTTTACACGAGAGGGTACCCAATGTATTAAGCAAAAAACACGCCTGCGCAACCTCATTCATTGATTTGTTCACTCACTGTTAAGCAACTTTATGTCTATGACACTGTGGCCGTCTAGTTAACACTAATACTGTATCATGGTTGAGCGAATTACAAGCACAGGTGAGATTGAATTCCAACACATTTGAGCGATATGGGGATCTGACAGCTTACAACAAATTTGGTGGTACGACAAATCCCTAACTTCCAATAATAGCTGGATACAGTATGCAGTCTGTAAAGTTTGTACCTGTCTTGTGGTTATAAGTGCCACTGCGTGCCTTTTTCTCTGTATGTTTGAGCTGTTTTTTTTCTTTTGCAGCAGTAGCAAAAATCCCTTAACATGTGGTCATTTGTGACACACACAGGTCAGCTGCAAGTCTGTAAAAAGCAGGCACATGATGTATTCTGTGGCTGTGGAGGAGCTTTGTCAGGTCTGAAGAAATATCCCTGCTGATGTGACAGTGATGTCATCAGCGTTATTGTGGCTTGGGCTTTATTATCTCTCTTGCAAGTCCCCCCAACTTTATAGTAGTGGAATACTACATCACCTGAATATTCCTTTGAGATGCTTTTTGATCTCAGGTGTGAACTACTGTCTGTTTCTACTGTATCTAAATACAATTTGGACATGAACAGGAAGTGTGAAAAGGGCTTCTGTATCTTTGTTTTGCCACTGAATACGAATCACTTGATATTTTCCAGTAGGGTGAGTACAAAATGGCAAAGTAGATGTTCTATTAAATACACCTTGACAGAGATACTGGCAGTAGTCAAAGTAGCATACAGTAATTGTTTCACACTACTGTGGCTGCCCTTTGTGGGAACTTTGCTGTTGTCAGGTGGCCCCGTCTATGTCCTTGGTTGTGAATATTTTACTGGTCCATGCAGGAAAAAACGGAGGCCATACAAGTGCATTGCAGGTGGGACACAAGCCACAGAAGGCCATAAAGCCCATGGCCACCACATACGGCCAAAACAAGCTGACTATAATGTTCAGTGTGACTGAACTGCGGGTGGAGAGTCTGCCAGCTGTCGGTCACACTATTGTTTTGTCGTTTTCATTGTCCCTGACTGGAACGGTCCGTTTATTCTGAAGCCATCCAATGCGGATAAACATCTGGCTTTGTGTAAGCACAGTTAAGGTCAGACATGGTGATCATGGTTGGGGCCCGTTGGTGTAGGCGAGGGTGATCTGATTAGTCATAACACCAACATGGAACAGGCTTTGAATCTGAATTTTATGTGGTCATATTTTTGATTAATAAATTGACGTATTCAGAAGAGACCTCGCTGCATTCTTCATCCTGCCCAGCAGACTGTCAAGCAGTCAGACTCAGAATGATTATTTACAGCTACTCCAGAGCTGACAGTGGACTTGCTGCTGTAGTCTTCCACTGGATGACCATTAATGGAAGCACTGCAGGCCCTAATCTCTCCTCTAAAACCATTCCTCTGTTTTCAAAACTGCAAATAAACACCAGAATGAGTATCTGCAGAGAGCACAGAGACAAATTGTCTGTGTCTGCTTGCTGGTCTCCACATTGCCAAAGAAGAATGAGTCTGATCCAAATCCAGTCTTGGGCTCTCGCAGCGTGGAGATCCTTAATCCTTAACCCAAATCAAAACCTATGCAACAATTTGCAGATGACTACCAGATGATGACCATAATAATTACAAAATGCTCTTGTGTAATTGCTGTTTTAACTGTTGTTTTGCAAGTGGGACATTTGTGGTGAATACACTTTAAACTTGCTTGAACTAGAATTTTGAACTTGTAATTACGGATGGTCTGGGTCCATACTTTGTGAGACCCCACACAGAGTGTGGCCTGTACATAAAGACGCAACGAGTGTTTGAAAGTGGATCCAAATCCATTCCTGCACTTTCATGGCTCCAGTATGCTCCAAATTAAGTCCATTTTGGCTGCTAAACTGCTGTTGAATATAATGCTGGGAGAAAGTATAAGTATTCAAACTGCATCTTGATCTGTTCGTTTAAAGTCACCTAATCTAGGTGTAGGAAAAGCCTGCAAGTTGCGGTGGAAGGAGACAACTGAAAAGGAAGTAACCCAATCCCAACATATTTGACCAATTACAATATTAAGTTGCAGTGAATGGATAACATTTCTGACAGGTTCAGCCTGCGAGCGTCGAGGTGATCAAAGCCAAGTACGGCTTTTCATTTTGTTCGCAGACCCCACACAAAGCAAGCTCATGCATGTGTTTTTGTGTGGAGGCGACATGGACTGGGGGAGCAAGATGGAGAGATACAAACAGGAAATTTGCACAGATGATCAGGAAGCCAAAGGAGTTCAATGAAGAGGGCAAGCTGCGAGAGGCAGAGAACTTCAGTGTGGAAAATGACTGCAGGAGAGACTTGGGGGCGAGAGACAGAAAGGAGAAAGAGACACTCAGACGGCGAAAGAAAGAGAGGGATTGAGAGAAAGAAAGACAGAGAGGAGCCTGACGCCAAGGCTGCTGCTGCAGGGGTTCAGCTGGTCAGGCTTCACAGAGACACACACACAGAGGCCATTAGGTCCCTGGTGGGTATCTCTGCACCTGTGTGTGTGTGTGTGTGTGTGTGTCATGTGTTTCTAGGTCAAGTGGGTCCCTGAAATCTAAGAGGAGCCACAGCAGAGACTTCCTCCTTATGTCACTGGCATTGTATTATTTTAACACTTTTTCTCTCATCTGTCCCCAACCCCCTACACACACACACACACACACACACACACACACAACACACTCTTGTTCCATCACATGTCCACATACAAATGGATATATGTAAGCACACACACACACACACACCCTTACCACCCCTCCTCATCTCTCTTGTCTCTTCCTTGTGCCGTTAATGAATTGAAACAGTGGGGACTGAGACATGATACACAGCTGATTCCCACCGCTCCCACACATGGACATACACACTTCCCCATATCTAATCTGGGTCAGTGGTGCCCCTCTTGGTCACCCCTGGCGGCGCCCTCCAGACAGAGGGGGCAGAGTGGGAGCAGAGAGGTCTGGACTCTCAGTGACCTGATTAAAAGCTCTTACAGAGACTACTGTGCTCCGTAACCAAACAAACACAACACACACTCTGACTTGCTACTGGACTGTCTCTCACCCTGTCTGCCCGTCATATACTCGCCTGCTTACACACTTTATCCATTTAGCTGATTCATATTCTCTTCCTCCGGTGTGGCTTTAATCATGGTGGTGTGATGCGCAAAGCATTATGGGATGGACATAAGGACTCAGGGAAAATGGACACTTCACCAGCTGGTCAGCACTGCACTGACATGTTCAGCTGGGCATTATGGAGCGAGTCTTAATTGGGTTTTGTGTGTGAAAGCATCACATCGCATCACTAAAATCGTAATGGGCCAATGTGTTTGTCTTTTGCTGTGGGAGTTTTTAAAACTTACTGCTGTTTTTGTTCTGTCTGTGAACCATTTTATGTCATTGCCTAGAGTTAAACAGACTCATTGCACCCCAGTCACTGCTGATGTTACTGCTTATGACCAGTGTTAAGCAAAATATGCTTTACAATCTGTGTAAAGTAGTTGTTTCTTAGAATCAGTAACACAACCATGAGTCACTCCCAAATAGAGTAACACTACCAGGAAATGCCTATATCTGTTTAGGCATGCCTGGTCTGTTTGTATTGTTTTATGGACATTTCCTGCTAACATTCTCTGGACATTCTCTGGCTACTCTGTAATTTACTGAAAATATCCTCTCACCACTAAGTTAAGAATCTGGCCAAAGTGGACGGTCAAAGCCACACAAGATTTCTAAAAATGGTACTTCCTCCACTTCCCCCGAATGGCTAAACGAGTTCTCACAAACTGGAAGCACTTGGGCTTAAAAAGGGAAGAATTATATTTATATCTATATATTTATCTTAAAATAGGAATTAGTTCTCATAGGGATTATTTCTTGACAGAGGCTGCTTCCAATATTCACAGTAATCTGGCATTCAGACATTGTTTTTGGAAAAACCTGCTGCTGTTCAATGTTTTAAATGTAATTTTTTGTTCCCACAGACAAAATCCTTCTCATCTCCGGTGTATTGGGTTGGATACAGAAATCGTAGAGAGGGTGGCCTGGTAGATGAGCGGTAGACCAACATTAGCACTGCGTTATAAAACACAGGTACCTCATTCATTTCAGTGATACGCCTGTATTGATGCAGTGGTAACACTGATGAAGGGCTTAGTCAGGGAAAAAACTGCAGACATTGAACCTGGTTCAACATTTGTTGCAACATCATCCAGCAAAGCACTGCTTCAGCTAGGCAAAGACCTACAAGCACACGTTTATGGTAGATTAAATTGTCATTTGAATAGTGTATTTGTTTTGTTGTTTTTCATGCAATCATTACAGCCAATGATAAAATGATTGCTGCTGAGATAACTTTGTGTGTATGTATTTACTTTCTTACTTGTAGCTTTGGCAACACACAGACATTCACTTTTTCTTTTCTTGTTAAATCGCCATTCTTTTTTCGGTCTGAACACCTACTCAGATGCCTATGACGTTCCCAGTTCAGTTCAAGGAAGGAAACTTTGTCATACCTGATCTATGTCTCTCTTTGTTTACTGTCTACGTACGTAGACTATGATATTATCACATTAAAGGCAAAAACAGCACAAGTTGGATATCTCAAAACCTGGGGGGAAAAAATAAAAATTATCTGCCTGACAGGACACCAGAGAAATAGTGAAGGCAGAGACAGAGTCTGGGTCAGGCCGATGACCTCAACACAGTGAACTCAGATAAAGATGAGCACTTCAAACACCACAGATAAGCTTCACAGTAAAGGACGCAGAGCAGCTCCTTTGGCCAAAACAAGAGATAGGCCTGACAAAGCCCGTTAGAGGTGAGAACTAGTGGTAAACTGATAGAAATCACCACGTCTCTACATTGTATTCACAAAAGGCACAAGCGTAAAGGCATTTCTTTTCCATGTGGGTTTTATGCCGAGTGTCAGCAGAGAACAAATGTGTGGAGGATTCTGTCAGGTGGGACGTCACCTTTATCTAATCAGTGTTTATACAGTCAACAGTGGCATTTTGTAGCTGAATAGGCTTCGGCCTAACGTGACAGACAAGCTATGGGAATGTTAGTGGTCAATCAAATTTGTGTGTGTGTTCATTCACATCACAGCAGCCCTATAATGACTGTTTAACAACCTGAGTAGTGCTCACCTGTGTCAACGCGTTGAGTGACTGAGTTAATTATTGTCCTCCAGATGTCTGCAAGGCCCCAGCGAGACAGAGAGATTACAGAGGACAAACTGAAGATTAGATCAACTGAGAAGCTGGCTTTCTTTTCAGCTGCAAGACCAATCGATCTCTAGACTCAAGTTCCACTCCACTGTTTAAATATCGCAGATAAGCAAAAGCATCAGTGCTGTTATTCACGCTCGTTTAAGATAATGCTCATAAATTACTTTTCTGTTCACGCCAGATGTGTGCCCCCCCTTTATTAGGGAGGCAGATGATTCCACCCTCCCCGACCAACAACAACACTCCAATGTTAGGCTAACCTCCTGGTGACTTTACAGCAGCATCTGGCAAACGTTAGGCTTCACCTGAACCCACCGTTTATGCTGTAATCTGAGCGGCGTTCTTACAGATGCGCCTTCAGTAGGCAAAGCTGGGTGTGTGTATGTGTGCGATCATGTATGTACTCTTGCATCTGTGTGCTCTCTGGGCTCAGCCCCGCTCGCACAGTTTTAAATTGCACGGTTCAGAATGGGAACCAACGAAGCTGGTGCAGGCACAGCAGGGGAGCCCTTTTCACTGCGCGCACAATAACCACGCAGCCCCTGAGAACACAGTGCCTGGCTTGCCTTGTGAACGCACATCAGCGACAGTGCAGCACACACGTGGTCGAGACCGGTCTATGTGTCCTTTTGTTAGCAGCCACTGATAAGTGAAAAAAAAAAAGGCAGAAAAAAGACAAGACCTATAAGACAATAATACCACACTCCTTGCACAGCTGGCATATTTTCTGAGAAGCTATTTCCTGTAAAAAAAATTCTGACACGGGAATAATGATGGCTTTGATTGGGCCCCAGTTAACGGGAGGCACTTCCTGTTCCTTTGTATTGGTTTCATTGTGAGGCGTCGGGGTGGGAGGGGGAGGAGGGGGCGAGGCAGGGTTTGAGGGAAACAGCTGCTGGAGATGACACAGTCAAGAACATCCCTGTGACTGCCCCCACCCCTGCACGTGCACACACACACATACACACACACACACACACACACACACACACACACACACACACACACTATCACCTCTTTGCATTGGTGGACCTGTAAGTTTGGTTTTAACCTGATTTCCCAACTGTTGACCCAGTTAAACCTCCTCTTGACTACCAGCGGTTTTACACCGATGGCTTCTGGGGGAGCCCTATTTTTCGGGGGTGGTAGGTACATGCACAGGCACGCGCTTACATGAATGTGCCTGCCTTCGTGCAAAAATATACCATAAATACATTTCAAATCACACAGAGAATATTTAGCCCGGGATAACAAAGAAACAGAAACAATTTTCACGTTTGCAATGGTTTATTTAAATCGTTCTCTGCCGAGAAACAATAAAAATGGCAACACAAAGTGGACAGGCTATGGTTTGTGCTACTTTGTTAAACAGACCAGACCTAGGTTGCATCCCATGACGATTATGAACATGCCCACAGCCTCAACTGTTGGTCTTACGGAAAACATAGCAAGCTACCTTTTCCTAAACACAACACCCAATGCTAGTTGTACAGTAAAACATTCCGGACGTAACGTTGCAGTGCAAATACACCATCATAGGGTCGGCTATGCATCAAACTGTGTCAACACCCTACAAATATAGGACTGAAACACCACATGCCATATCACTATTAGCCTGTGATTATTCTCAGGAATCTAAATATACAGGAAGATACACATTTATACAAAAAGAAAAAACCAGTGGCACAAAAATTCCAATATTTTAGAGCTCCCCTTAAATTCCTCAAATGAGTCTTTCTGGGGAGGTCATGTCTCTTTCAGGGGACTACCAGTATGAGTCGAGCCAGTTAAGACATCAGTCTCACAAAGTCAGGACATGACCGTGAAACATTTGCTCTAAATTGGTATGAGAAGTGTTACTCAGAGATCAGCTTTCAGACCATCATGGCATCTTAAAAGTTCAGAAACAAGACACTTCTACCTGTCACTGATGCCTATCATCTCTGGTCCAGAGACCTGGCCAACGAAAATATCTAGATTAGTGTGTCTAACAGAGGGATAACACCTACCCACCCAATTACAAGAAACGAGGGTCAAAATGAATTTCCAAGTAATTCTGAGAATGTCTTTTATCCTCCTAGGGAGACCAGATGGACATGGTTTATTTCAACAGTGCCATTCAGAGCGTTTGTCAAACGGTTGATTATTACACGGAGTATTTCCTGTGATTGTCTTAACATTCAAGCTCATGCCACATCACCTTAAGGTGTCACCAACCTGCCACCAGCATATTAAAAAAAAACTGCATGAAAAGCCACAAGCACAATATAACCCAGGTTTGAATTAATTATTGCCACAACAAAACTGTGAACTCATATAGAATCAGCAGTTGGACCAAATATAGCTCAACATTTGAAAACAGCGTGGTATTTTCTTGTTTAAAAAAGCTGTTACAAAATGTTGTGAAAAGGTTAGGGTTTGTCTCGTCTGTTGTGTTTGCACATTTCTAAGGGAAGTCTCTCGTTATCTGTAAAGTCTGTGGTTCTCGAGATAATTGCTGCAAAAGCAGATGTACGTCGTGTGTAATCCTCCCTAAGAAAACACACAGTCTGGTGTGCATAGTCTTTGGAATAATTATAATTTTGACAGCTTGCAAGGCACCCCACAGTTCACATGCAGGTATTCGACTGCACGCACATAAACACGCGCGTTTATGCGCACACACCCACGTTTTCTATCTGAGTGAGGTTTTCCATTAGTGTTTTTGCAGAGATCACAGGTTGTTCTGTTTCCTGCCACACACAGTGTTTCGCCACAGAAGGCAACCAGTGTTCATGCTCTCTCTGTTGTGCATTGAAGATGATCACTGGAAAATCATCAACACACACACACACACACACACACACACACACACCTACCACAAACACAGATGCATGAACACAAACACAGTTACTGTTCGGCTCTATCTTGCATCTGAATCATATTGGGAGAGCACCTAATGTTCACTCCTCTGATTTTCCTTTTCCTCCTCCTCTATTTACTTTTTATCATCTTCTTTTAACCTTATCTCATTTACTAGCGTACTCTCACCTCCTTTCCTCTACCCCCCCATTCTACCTCTATACCTTTCTTGTCCACTTTTTTCTTTTCTCTTTCACTCTCTCCAGCTGCAGTGCCAGTCTCTGAGGAAGGCTGATGTGAGCTCCAGATGTTGAGGTAGACTGGATGGAGACAGAGAGGGCAGAGGGCTTCCCCATACCTCCTTCTCTTCTTCTTCTTCTTCTTTTCCTTTCTCCTTCAGCTTATATTACCTGATGTTTTTTTGTCTTTTGTTGGATCCCTTTGGCTTCTGTGGCTTCACTCAGTTGCTTCCTTTTGCCTCATTTTGAGGATACAAATGTTTTTTATACCAGTCACAAAACTATGCCTTCATTTGTATTTATGCTATTTGCATATGAGCTAAAATGGTTTATTAAGGGTATTATCCAACTACAACCACTGGGATCACCATTCTCTCCAAAGTCCAGAGATGTGATATAAATAAAACTAAATACAAAAAAATACAACATAGAACAATAACAATATGCTTGTCAAAAACTATATAAACTGTGTTTCGGCCAGAATAGCCCTATCTATGACTCATTAGGAATCTCAGAATTTAGTATGTAAAATTTTATTGTATTGTGCATTGTGAGTATAGTACCTTCACTGTTAATATCTTCAGTTGTCTTATTGTGTCTTTATTATGTCTATGTTTTGTTTTTTGCTGCCAAAAATAATTTTCTCTTGCGGGACAATAAAGATCGGAACTCAAGTTCAAGAGTTCAAATCGAAATTTCTATAGAAATATGAGAAAGAACTGTTGGTAGTTTCCCTCTTTAGTTATTGTTGTCTCTTCTCATGACCCCCCTCTCTCTTTCTTGCTTTGTTTCAAAACAAATGTTGCAGTGGTTGTCTTCACATAAGGCCCTATGGGTTAGGTCAGTGGTCATCAAGCCTCTACTATCGCTCTGTATGTGAAGATGCATCCATCACCGAGGATACAATATCACCTTCCTCACCTCTCGTCCCACACTACATCTCTCTCTCTGTGTCATCCACTCTGGGATGCTGCGTTCGCTCACCCAGTCCCCTCCTTTGACCCCCTCGCTGCTGCGCCCTTCAAAAGGCCACATTGATCACCGGCAGACACAGATAGACATTTAAGGGAGTTGTGTGAGCGTGTCTGTGCGGCAGCAGGGGTCACACTGTGAAATTAGGCTGCATGCCGGGGCTAATTGAACTCAGGGGTCGCGAACGTGCATCGTTGACCACGCAAGTTACTTAGCATATCTTAATCTACTGATAAGTGAGTGTGTGAGTGTGCGTTACAGGTAATTTGAAGTAAAAATAACAAACTGAACAACAAGGTAGCTGTTAATTAACTGGAGGAACGATGAGAGTTTGGTGGTTTCAAGTGTTATTGCTTCACGGTCGGGGAAACGGGTGTAGCTCTCGCAGTTTGCTGCCATAAACATGTTGACTCTATTTTATTAGACAAACGTGTGATTGCCTGACCGTTTGCTGGAGATAGTACAGGTGGTTCGGAATTGCATGCAGTCATTAAACAAACCCTAGATTATATGCATGAAGTATATATGCATACAAAAATGTAAAATGCATACTATTTATAAATCCTTGTCAGAGATACAGGAATAAACATAGAAGCTAGAAAACCCAAAATTAATAAATCCCACAGATCTCAAGACTGCTGTCAGGGAACTTCCCCCTTGGTGTCTTGGCTGTATTCCTCATACAAAAGGCCACAAACACTCTGTAACTCAATTTCATATACATGTCACTCTCAAAATAGACTGTTCACATTATCATTTCAGCCACATGAAGAAACACCAATAACCAAAGTCCACACACCCACACACAAATGTCTATCTATTCAAAGGTCACATTAGGTAGTGATTGGGCATTTTGAAATAGCTGCTAAATCCACTTTGCTGTAATTGGAGCACTTAACCAGCACACCAATGTGTAATGCATTAGTCCGGTCACTTCTTGGCAATTAAGACTTGTTTCATTTCACCTGCTGTGACCCGACATCTCCTGAATATTATTAAGAAGCAGCTATTCTGGATTTCCTGTGAGAATTAGAAAACACAGAATAAGGCCACAGTTAGTAGTTCATACAGTTCTTATCAAGGACAAGACAAGTTCAAATGTAACTTTTGCTGAACAGCAGTGATGGTGGCTACAATCATAGGATAACGTTAACATTGAAACAAGTAAAATAAGAGTCATAAAGGCAACACATTCACTTGGTGATGTCAGTTGTACAGCTGTGTCGACCGTTTGCTAGCATTAGCCACCACAAGTTACTGGTCACATGAGATCAAGGAAAGCTGTGCAGCAGCAAAACCCTAGAGTCTGGTGAATATGATAGTGTTATTTCATAAGTTACACAGTCTCACTTCACCACACATAAACATTAGAATCTACTGTATATTTAAACGTAAGGAGTGACCAAACACACAACCAGAAAACCATTTAATCCTAAAGCATTATCAGTAAAATATAATAACATAAAAAGTTTTAAATTTTATACCGTATTCTGGGGCAAAAGGTTTGTTTTAAGTTGCTTACCTCCAAAGAATGAAGGAAAACATAATGGGAACTGATGTACTCAGTTGCTGCTTTGATGGTGACCCATGTTGTCCTGCCAGGCTTCTTATCAAATGACCACAACTCTGACTGACATGCAGGTGGAGGGTCAATGTGTGTGTGTGTGTGTGTCCAGCCTTTAACTTCAGACCAAACCGCATTTACAGACAGACAGACAGACATTCTCTGCCTCCTTTGCCCATCTGAAGCAAAGGCTCAGGAGTTGCAACAGTGTTGATGATGACTTTCTGTGTGTGCTTCATGCCCTTCCCTTTACTGCAGCTCTCTGTGGCTTGACCTTTGACCTGGTCATTTGACCTCAGCAGTGCTGACTGCTCCTTGTCTAGCTGTGAAATAGATTCTCTGTGTGTGTGTGTGTGTGTGTGTGTGTGAGAGAGAGAGAGCGAGCACATCTGTGCTCTGGTTACATCCTGGAGGAGCTCGGTGCAAAAAGCCTGATTAACACATTTGTTTGTTTCCTCCTAGTGCGGGTTCCTACAGTGGTTTCCTCTTATCGTTGGCCTGTTTGCTCACACTTAAATCTGCACTGTAAAATATATTTTCTATCACTGCTCATCCAGTCTTTTGTTCCCAGATTCCTTGCCCCCTCTGCAGAAGAGCAGAGGAACTGCATCCTAGTATAGACTTGACACAATTTACAGTTATGTATTTGGGACTCAGGAATGGAAGGAAAATACTGGACTGACAAAACCACATCAGAAACATGTAAATCAGTTGCATTTTAAACCACAACAAAATTACTTTACGTGCAATGTTTTGAAACAAGCACCAGCACTGAAGCATTGTGCAGGTAAAGCCTTCTGCTTTTACATGCACTTCATTTCCCTTACCGTGACAGAGTGAGATCTTACTAATAGCACATATACAAGGTTGGTTTATTAGCCTGAGAGGAATGTTTAAGCTCATTGTCAAACCTTTACCTGAGAAAAGAAACAGAGCACCCTGATTTCCGTCATATGTGGCTGATGCAGAAACTTCATCTTACACATTTGTCTTTAACAGACAGGTTTTTTTTAAAGGGCAGTTCCAGCAACTTTGAAGCTTGTGGATACAGTGTAAGCTCGCTAAGCTACTGTGCCTTGAAATCGTGTCCCTCCATTTCTCCCCACATCTTTTTTTTTTCTTTCTTTCTATTTGAACTCGTCGGGTCCCCAGTACAGCACACAGGGCCCCCTTTTTGTCTCCTCCCATCCCTCTCTCTTTCTCTCCTTCCTCTATCTCTCTCTCTCCCCCCTGCTAGGATCCCCACAGCTGCGCGGACCAGGTGCGTTCCGCCCCGACACACACACACACACACACACACACACACACACACACACGCACACGCACACACACACACACACACCCTTTACACCCGCCAACGGACGCAGCAGGAAATGCCTAATACCAGTTTTAGAATGATGCCACTATGCCAACTTGACAGGGGAGGCTGCAGGATCTGTCACCAGAGAAGGCAGCAGAGAGAGAAAGTGAGACAGAGTTGGACAGTAGTATCTTGCTGCTGATTGGAGAAAAAAGTGTATACTCAAAGAATGAAAAAATTACATATTCTAGTTTCAAGTCCAGACAGTTGACAAAACTTCAAATTGCTTAGCTCATAAACAGCATCTGCCATGGCCTGTTTCACTCTCCTTGGAGGTCCACTTCCAGCACGGGATATCAACACACACAATCTCTACTGGCACGGCCAAAATATATCCAACTACACCTCTCTCCAGGGATCCTCAAGTAAAAAGGGACCTCTGTCTGTGCGAGTGTGTCTGTGCGACTATACACGCATGTGTGACTTTATGTGTGGGTGGATGCACATGTTTTATAAAAAAAAAAGTACCAGTTATTTTGGTCTGTGGCTCACCACAGCTCACTCTCCCCTGTCTTGTACTCATCTCACTCGGCCCCAAGAGAAGAAGGGGGAAAGAGTGTGACAGACAGCGAAGCGAGTGAGCAAGACAAAGACAGATAAGTAAAAGTAGAAGAGAAGAAGAGGAGGTTGAAGATGAAGAAAGACGCATGTGTCATCAAAGGTTACGGCAATATATGAGATTTCAGAGAATATGTCGTGAATGAGTAGGCATTGGTAGCCGCCACAGACTGCTCCATTCATGTTCGCGTTTCTTCTCAAACACAGATACAGAAAATATACTGCACATCTCTTAAACATGTCTCAAAATGCAGTCGCATCGTATGTGCATTATTTTCATAATAATTTTTCATATTTTATTGTCAAAACTGTTAGTTAGCACACCAATATGCCAAGACAAATCCCTTGTATGTGAAAACCGACTTAACAATAAACCTGATAGTGATTCTGTTCACGAAATATTCTTCTGGTATCTGACTCTTTGCTTCAGTTGGCAACTACAGAGGTACTTCATCCTTTCTACAAAAAGCAATAATACAGTGAAATGAAATGCAAATCGCCCTGTAATAGAACAAACAAATATGTCTACTATTCAACTAGGACTGCAACTAATTATTTTCTTAATCAGTTAATCTGCCAATTATTTTCATGATTAATTGAGTCATTGTTTTGTCCTTAAAACATCCCATCATAATTTCCTAATGCCCATGGTGACTTCCTCTAATTAATTGTTAGCCTGAACAACAGTCAAACAACCCCCCATAATATTCAGTTTACTATCACATAAGACAAAACTCTCACACTTGAGAGGCTGGAACTAGGAAACCAATGTTTGCATTCATTCATCAGAAAATGAAGGAACTGTTTTCAGCTTGATTTTTGACATCAACCATACAGCATGGCAAACCTGAACAAAGCAGTGAGGTTTTGACTATTATCAAAACAGACTTGAGTGGGAAACACATTTTACATGTATTGCAAACTTAAAAGTCTTTTTGGAACTGGGTCACTTTCAGCCTCAGGAATTACCAACAAAAAGTCTGACTTTAATCATCAAATATTTTGGAGGAAATCCTGTTCTGTAATTTGCCAAACTCTAATTTCCTTCAATAATAGCAATCCAGCTTGAACTGGCACCACTGTAATGTAATAGTCTATCACGCAGTTTTGGTGCTGAACACGTGCTGGTCCCCCATCATTATGGAGTGTGAAGCAGATGTACTGTATCCTGCCTCAGCACCCAGCACCAGCAGCACTCACATATGAAGAACAACACAAAGGAGCAACCTCTAGTCTTCTCAGTATCCCAATCCAATTTGATATCTCAAATGTTGGGCAATATTTGACCAGTTGACATGCTGGCTATGGCCTACATATTCGGACAACAGCAACAGCTGAGCTGACAATGTTATCTTAAAGACAAATGTGTGTTTAGTTCAATTGACTTTATGTTGATCTGACTGCAAAGCAAATTCTCCTTTTTCTGCCAGTGATGAGTTTGCTGTTGGCCTGTTTACCAAAAAATTACATCACTGATAAAACAAATTAAATTTAAACTGGCTGTAGTTTGCAATTATTTGATATTCTTACATTACATAGGCAAAATGCAATGTCATTAACAATCCACAACATATCTATTTGCTCAAGATTTTGTCATATTGTTGCTATATTTCTGTTATGCAACTGCTTCACTTTTTAATCCAACGTATTAACTTTGTCACATTTAAAATAGAAGCAAAAGTCACACATGGCGCATGATATTAAATAGAAGTTAAGAATCGGTAGAGGAGAAACACGTCAGCGGTCAACCTGAACAGATACAAAGGTGAAGTAAAACCCACCAGTCAGTTACAACGCCAATGTAGCTGATGATAAAGGGCCTTTGCATTTCATTGTGATGGAAACTTAGAAGAAAGACCACCACATAAATCCATGTACACACACACACACACACACACACACACACAATTGCACACCCTTCTGACACCTCTGTGTGGCCACATTCTCACCTCAAACCTTTCCATTCACTGACTGTCAGGCCAGCGTTTCCACCAGCGGATGTTTTTTGAGGCCAGTGTTTCTTTGAAAAGACACAGAGGGCCTCAGCCAGGCAGGAGAAACCTACTTCAGCTATTTCAGACTGCGTCTTCTGTAGGATACCTAAGGTTCTACTTTGATCTTTACAGCACGTGGTTAAAGACTTTATTTAATTTCGCCTCTACACAAATGCTTGATAAAGATTTAGCAAAGTGACTACATCAGCACTAAGCCCAAATAAAAGTCTGGAGAATATACTTTTTTTTATGCGTGTTGGAACAATACAGGTTCCCCTGTCTTTATGTGGAAATAAGACACTAGATCTATACACAAAAAGTAAACACACATACAGACACACTCCAACAGGAAGAGTGTGGGTGTTTGGGAGCAGCTGCATGGAGAAGCATCAGACCCAGCTTCCTCCTTGCGCAGACAGCACCATCTCTCCTCTCCTCTCTTTTTCTCTCCCTTGCATCTCTAACATAGACCGAAACATATATTCAGTCAGAAACAGACGATACAGCCATCTCAAGCTGGCTCTTCCCCCTGAAAACTGAACACGATTCAACAAGATTCAATCTGCACTGTTGGCAGAAATGAGCTGTCTGTGGGAAGCGTACAGAAAACATGGTCTGTGCATGTTGCAATGGAAACAGTGTGTGTGTGTGTGTGTGTGTGTGTGTGTGTGTGCTTGCGCATGTCCTGTTTCTGTCCTCTTTCCTCGGAATGGTGACACATCAGCACATCACCACCTGCAAGCCCAAATGTTTCACAACACTTTCCTGTGCTGGCCTCTCCAATCGAGGGCTTGTTGGTAGCGTTAAAACCCGACTCCCCTCTCACACCTGTGCGAGGTGAGGCTCCGATGGTTCGAGGCACAGATGGACAGTGCAGATAAAGCCAGCAAACATAAGAAAGAGAAGTTTTGGAAATGTAACAGTTAGATCAGTGCCTCAGCTGTAAAATGTCAATCTTTGATTGTTGCGCAATATTGTTTGTAGTGGCTTGATTAAAAAAAACGAGATGATAAACAGGATACGCTGCATATGTCAGTGAATACATAAATGCACCATATAGTTGAACAAAGTGTCTGAATCAAGGCCGGTGAAACCTTCCTCTAACACGAGACTGCACAGGTGCAACTGCCTTAGCACCGTAGTGTTTTATTTCCTTTCCAGTTTTCTATTCTTACTCTCTGATGCTATTGCTCAGTCCCACTCCAGCCATCATTCCTCTGTCTTCACTTTCCTTTAACTCCTCTCCTCAGCCCCTTTCTGTCAGCAGAACACCCCCAGTAAGTGGTTACTGTGCTGAAGACACTCAGCAGTTATTTCTGTGTTTCCTGTATGTCATGTGGTGGTAGCTCGAGCTAGCTAGCATGGCTGACAACACACAGGCTCCCAGGTGCAGCGCGTCACAGTGTGGGCCCTCAGCCAGAAAGCCAGTGGGCCAGTTAGCAAGCCAACTAGGCCCCTGCAGCATGTGCCGCCCTCCACCCTTAACCCATTGCTATTCCCAGGGGAAAGGAGGAACAGGCTCGTGACATTTTTCCTATGGGAAAGAACACACGCCTGTGTATGTGTGAGCTTGCCTTTTTATTTTTTTAATGAGGGTGTTGCAGCACCAAACTAACCTGTTTGAGGGTGCAGTTTGTCTAAAATGTTCATTTGTCATCAACCTGTGCAAGACTGGGAGACAGGAGTCTGGTTATGTGTTAGATCTACCACATTTGGAATGAGCTTGCATTTCTCCCCCAGAGTTCAGGGGTCAGGCTACGCCGGCAGCGAAGACCTCGAGTGAAACCGACATGCAGGGGGCACCAGGGTTCGCTCTCTTCCCCCAGCTCGCCCCCAGCCTGCAGATGCACCGACCCAGACAAGGCTGCACTTCTCTGGGCAGCACAGAGAGACTGCTGTGCTCCGGTTCCTGGAGCCCTGACGCTCTGATTGAGACCCTGCACCCATGCAGGAACCAGAGGGAGGGGAAGGGAGAGCAAGGGAGGGGATGCAAACACATCTGGCATCGGCAAAACCCTGCACACAACTCTCATAAGATCATGGGAGAAATGTACAGGCCATATAGAAAAGTGAGCTCTGTTTTCCCTCTGCTACCACAAATGCAGCAGAAGATAAACACACCTACACACATATCCAAGTGTGTGCCTACTACCTCTACAATCTAGAAAAGTAATTATGTGAGGAACAGGACAAGAAGGCACAACAATTCTCCAGCTGGTAGGACAGCACCAGAATACACCACTCTCTGCTATTGTTCTATTTATACATCTCACCAAACAATGCCGTGTTAGTGTCTAAAGAAACTAATTATTTAGCGGCATGGCATCTAAAGCGAAAATGGGATAAAACAATGCTATTTTCAATGATGTATACATATACGGCACTATATATACATATGGTAAGATCTATTAAAGCTGTCAAGGGGAAGATAGATGAAATGCTGTGAAAGGAGGACACAATAGAGAGCGTATGGGAGTGCAAGAAATTTGTGTGGGTGCACGTCTCTGCAAGGTGTCTTTTTGGTCTGTTTGTTTCTTTTGCGTGGGTGCTGTCTTTTGCATTAGGCGGCAGTACAGGACGGAGTTAGAGGTAGTGGTTGGGACGTGTGTTTATATGTGTGTGTGTACTTGTGTGGGTAAGGGTGCAGAGTTCTTCTGACAAACAACCAGCACCTCTCTCTCGCTCTCTCTCTCCCCGTTTTAGCCCACTCTTTCACGGTGCCACACGTTTTCGCAAAGCTATTCTTGTATTTTTTTGACTTTTCGAATGATTGTGTGAGGATTTCTCTGTTTTCGAGTTTCAAAGCATAAATCATTTGACAACGAGGAAAGGAAAACAAGCGCAAAACATGCGTTTAAGCGTGTACTGTAATAGAATAAGATATCAAATGCATATACACAGTGGTGTTGGTGTGCCTGTGAGCTGCCTCCGCTCTTCAGGGTGACTGAGTATAGGCCAGTGAGAGGCATAGCAGCGAGCTGGAGCGGTATGCTCTTTGTGGCCAGCTGTGGGGCCATTAAAGGCCCATCTGCAGACAATAGGCTCTGTCTGAAGGGCACACACAGCCTAGTTCCTGTCCTGCCCTGCCTCACTGTGTTTGTGTACGGATGCGTATATGAGAGTACCATGCATTTCCATGCACCATTTTAACCTATTACAAAGGAATACGCAGAAAACACATGCAGCTACTTCTAAAGTCATTTTTATGTGCCTGCATTACACATAATCTTTCTACAGCAAACGGCAAAATCTTTCTACATACTGTAAAATGGACTCATGACCTCAGTTTGTGCTAACACCTTCTCTGTAAAGTGGCAGAAGTAAAAGAGGATTGTGCCGTGGTTCACCGAGGCAGCCCTCGTTGAACTCATCATCGTCATCATCGCAGATGGCGGAAGAACTGATTTCACCGAGCACTTAAAGCTTTCATGCCATCCTCTCTTCAAAACCGAGGAAATGAAGATCACTTTATTAAAAGGTTATCTCCTCTCACACACGCTCGACAACACAGCATGCAAAAATATAGGCAGGCGCTGGAAAACAGCTAGCTGGCCCAACCACATAGCACTCAGAGTGGTTCGATCAAGCAAGCCACAGCTTCACATGCGCTGGCACACACACACACACACGGCTGCTGCATGCAGACACATGCAAAAAATATCTGTCCCAATACTAAAATAGGCCCTGAGAGGTTGCACCTGCACCTGTGCCCCGGTCCACACCTACACACAGGTGTCAGGATGTGACACATACACACAGACAGAGAAAGAAAGATAGCAGAGAGGGAGGGGGAAAATGAGAGCGGGGTGAATCACACTACTGCGGTCGACCAAAAAGCTTTTTCTAGATATCATCTTTGTATTTTGGAGTGCAACAATGAGTGTGATTTTCATTTTTTTTTAAATAGACTTTCAGGTAAATGTATTTAATAATAAAAATTGCCGAACACAAAGCTTATTCAGTAATTGTTCATTTCTCTATGACATGCAATTATATGATGTATAATAGGACTTTTACACATAATTATGGGGTTGAGTGAAGTGGAGTGAGGGTTTAAGCAAAGTGTGTATCATATTGCATACATGAGTGCCTCAAGTGTGTCATTCTGTAATACAGAATGAGTGGTCTCTGAATGTGAATCTGTGTGTCACAGTGACTCATACTTATTTGTCCCTTGTTGGTATGGTTTGTCCCTTCTCAAATGGGGCGGAAAGGGGAGCAAATAATCGAAACAGTGGCTTTTCTTTAATACATACATACGTAAATATATATATATATATATATATATATACGGTATATATACATACATATATATACACACACATACACATATATATATATATATATACACACATACATATATATATATATACACACACACACACACACACATATATGGATTATTATGGTGTTAAGTAACAGGGTCATTAGTCATGTCAAACAAATCATTTATTCATTCATTAAATGATTTCGATGCTTTAGATTTACATAAAAACCAAGGTGCAGTTAAATCGTGTGTTAAATTAGTTGATGAAATGTTTTATAGTGTGTTAGTTTTAATAAGCAGATCAGTACAGTTGGGTCCAACTCATAACCGTGGATCTGATTTATTTAATGAGTGTTTGAATAATTAAGTTTAGAACCAGTCTGCTCTGTGACAGTTGGTTAATGAACTCCTATTCATTATTCAATGTTTCTATTTAAAGGCCTAAAGTAATTCTCCCTCCCCCCCGGTTCTTCTGCTGCGTCAGCGTGACTAAGGCCTCTGCATTAAGTTTTTATTATTCCATTATTACTCCATTGTCTCCTCTTGTTTGCTTACCTGTTTGCCCTTTCTTAGAATTACACAACATTGCGTCTTGTGTGTTTGTCTTTTTAGAAGTTGATGTGGTCATCGTGTACAACAAAGATGGAAGCTACACAATGCAGGTGAGCTGGCATGGGTCCAGTGTCGGACATCATTAATCACTGTTTTCATGTTTTGTTTTTCACAGAAAGGTAACCAGATTTTTAAAAACTAGCAGATCAGTTTTTAGTATTTTTATATACTGATTGTAGCCCACATTGTTGCGTGATTGTGGTGTGTTTTTTTTTTTCTATAATTCAAATTTGTACCTATTTTTAATGTTTAAAATAAACACCAATTAATTCCCTTTTACTTATACTACAGTAGTTTGACAAAATAATCTTAACTCAAGGTCCACTTACTAGCTTTACTCCACATCGCCTTTATCAGTAAATTGAATACTGAGCAAGCTCCATTCATTAGCTGCGTTTACATGGACCCTAATATTCCACTAATAATCAGAATAATAGCCCAGTCAGAATAAAAATGCCTCACGTAACTGCCTTGGTCGGTAGAGACTAGGCCGAGCCGGACCAATGGGAAGGAATTTTCAATCGGGTTGAGAAGAATGATAATCCGTTCAATCAGAAAATATTGGCACCTAATAACCTTGTAAACACTTAATTCAATCGTCTCGCTGTGGTTGGAATGAATATATTCTTTCTGTGCATGTTTGCCCAACGTGGGGGGGACATTAGGTGATGTGAACGAGTTTCCGTGGGGGACAGAAACATGACGGCAGCAGAACAAAACTGCTCTGTGGCTGATACAACTTATTTGTTTTAGGAATTGTTGAACGCGTTGATGGTCGACAGTCTCGAAAATGAGTTGTTAAAATGAGTGTTTGAAAAGATGAACAAAGCCAAAAAACAAACAAACCCCAACCTCCTTTTTCTGTTAGACACTTCAAAGCAGGCAGAACCACTTTGTGCATGTCAAGAGTCAAATTCTGATTAAATGGTTTGGGGCATATAAAAGTGTAAAGAGTTAAGCTGGAATCTCTAATCAGAATGATTCATATCGAGTTGAAGATATATTGTCCATGTATCCGCAGCTACTGGTGAAAGACAGTGAGAGGCGCTTGCAAAATCCCCACCCAAATAAAACCTTTGAATCAAGATTACTGTGTCAAACTATCAACAATTAATGAGTGATGGTTTTTGAAATGTAACACTATTAGTAGGAGCATTAGGTAAATCTGTAGTAGTAGATTTCCCTCGACTTTTATCATCAGTATATATCTTCTTTCAGATTGGCGAGGATGTGTACCATGTGACCGGGGAAGTGGAGATGGAAGGTGGAGCGTCATTCCTGCACTGTTCCGTCAATGGTGTGAAGTCTCGTCCCAAACTGGTGATCCTGGACAACACGGTGCACCTGTTCTCCATGGTATGCTTCCACCACTGCTGTTGGCAATGTTTCTATTTATGGCGTGTGGACAGTGAAGTCAAAAGTAACAAGAAAAAGAAATGTGTGATCTGTTAATGCAAATGATGTAAATTTAAATGATTGTGTATATGTTAAATGATAAAGCAGTATTTCCTTTAGGGCTGCAACTAAAGAATATTTTCATATTGATTCATCTACTGAATCTCATCACAGTATCCAGGAAACATCATCAAATCTTTTTTGTTCTGTCTGACAAACAGTATTTTGTATTATTCTAAATATTCAATTTAGCATCACATAAGAGATAGAGATATA
>JAVQJF010086953.1:0-18189 GCA_036023855.1 Gadopsis marmoratus
TTTTTACACATTTTAAATTATTTGTGTTTATTTTTATTTTTTATACATTTCACAGACCCCCACCTTTTAAACACAAAAAACCCCCCCCCCCCCCCCCCCGCTGTATTTTCACCCAATGAACATCACCAGATTGATAAATGCAGATAATTAAATGAAAGTTAGATGATATGTATTTTAAATTTGTACTGAATTTAGATCACTTTATAGAAATATTTTTCGGTTTGACATAAAAGGGTTCTTATCACGGTCTAAAAGCCACATTAAATCTACTTTGATTCAATGTTGTGAGAGAATAAAACATGAAAACCTGTTTAAGCCCTGTACTGTAGTAGACAGGGTCGGCTAACTTTACCTTTTTACATGAAAAGACTGCGCCCTCTCCTGGCTGTAACATCACATTGACACATTTCTTGTGCGCCTGTGAGACCAATACAGAATGATGAATAGAGGCAGTGAAGAGAAAGTAACACTGCATGAAAACCTTACCTGCTGAATGGGAGGTGGATCTGTAGACGGAGATGATTCAGCTGTCTGATTCAATTTCCGCTGCTCAAACGTGAACGTGTCATCTGAAGCAACAGGACTAGGCAGCTCAGAAAATATGTCAAATTCCTGGACGTTTAGCTCTGGTATGGTGTCATATATGGGTGAACTAGGGGGTAAAGGGAAGTCCATATCCTCATTGAGTAGGAAAGTCTGTGGCTGTACTTTATCATCTTTCAGTGAGCTTTTTGGCTGTTGTCCGTTTCTGACCTTTGGCACAGGATGAGGTTTTGCATAGAGTTGCAGGCTGTTGTTATTCAGAGGCGCTGAGGTAAATGAAAGGTCTCCGGGTGATTTGTGTGTCCTTATGTTATCCAGGGTGTGTGCAAAGCTGGTGGAGGTCGGTCCTTCCTTCAGAATCTCGCAGGGCTTTACATCTGGCACGTCCCCGCAGAAACCAAAAGTGGAGAACCGATATGTCTCTCTTAAGCCATCCTGAGCTGGGCCACGAATCACTCTCGTCGCTGCCGTTATATTAGCCATATCCACCGGCTTACTGTTAGTGACACACTCAGGCGGATCCAGCTTATTGGAACCAGGAGAGTCTTCAGGAAGTGCTGGGAGCTCCGTCACGTACTGTGCGGGGATATAAAAGGGCCTGGTGTGCTGGTCTTTGCGGACGTGCCACCAGTGCTCATTAGTCTTGGAGACCAGGATGTAACTGTCGTTGGGCTTGATGGACACAAGGCGGCCATCCTTCGCCGTGTACTCAAATTCATGCCGCACTGACACAAGCGCCATGCTCCGCTGCGCCCGCGTGGCCTCTGAGTTAATGCGAATACAGTGTTAACATCTTGGACCTGGAAATAAAAGAAATATGAAGTTGTTGTGGCTTTCAAAAAGCTGACATTATGAATGTCAGTCAGTGGCTCGGAGTATAGACACACACAAACACACACACACATTTCCACCTATAGCAACGTTTTTTCACTTTGATCCCTCTTGGCATGTTAGTGTCAGGGACAGATTATGAGACAATGGGTCGTTGTCATTTGTGTCTCTTTGTAGTCCTTTTGTGGTCATTGTATGGAGGTACATTTGTGTCTTTTTTCATGCAGTCAAACAGAACAGGTTTGAGAGCAAAACCTTCCACACTGCAACCAAAAAATGGTGTATTGCAAATAAAATAAATGCGTGATGAAAACATATTAAATCAAAAAGTCATTTCACATGGTGCCCACGACATTGTGCTTGTAGCTTACTAGTTAACAGAACTATTTGTGTTCAACGATCTGACGTGAGTTTCTTATATTTGTGACGTGTGGTATTATTGTAGCAGCTTGTAGACAGCTTAAAGTGTAGTGGCACGGGATTATTGACGTTACTGGTGGTGAAAATGGCTTAAACACATAGCTGACGTAAGGTATTATGGCCTTTTCCACTCAATGAGGATGCTTCCCCCTCGGCTCCATGGCAGAATGGATAACCAGCCTGGCAGAACCACACAGGCCCAGGTAGGCTGCTGTTCTTATCCACAAAATATCACTTGTCTTCCAGTATTGTCCTGCACGACCCACGATCACATTACAATGTTATGCACCTTAACTCCCATTCCAGTATGGCCGGCAGCAGCATCTTTCGTCTCCATGGAGTTCAGAACGCCCTCTCTCTCGTTAACTGGCTGTTACCAAGCTGTCACTCTGATCGAGACTGGCCAATAGAAACGCGTCTTCAGCATAGGTCCGGCCCACAGAAGCAAAACTGTTGAATTCGCATTAATACATTTTCATCACACATTTATTTTATTTGCAATAAACCATTTTTATGACTGCAGTGTGGAAAGTTTTACTCTCAAACCTGTTCTGTTTGCCTGCATGAAAAAAGGCACAAATGTATCGCCATAGTTTCACATCTCTGTGTAGTAGTTTTGTGGTCATTTTTGTCTTTTGTAGTCTTTTTTTCATTTGTTTGTAGTTGTTTGATTGACTTTTCAATAAGAAAAGTTAGCCGTCACTTCAAACTGAGGCTCTGGCTCAGGGGCCCCCTGACCCCTCCTGTCCCTGTGCCCGGTGGGCCCATCCAGTAATCCATCCATGGTTGGTGCGTGACATTATCATAAAAATGCTGGTTTACAAGAAAGGTTGATACAGTTTGAAGGTAAGAGTATAAACCAAAGGCTAGCAGAGGCAACAGTCTTCACAGGAATAGACAGGAAGTTGTTTTCATTTGCTGCAGCTTCACCTTACTTACAAACCCACTAGAGCAGAAGACTGAAATCTGCTTTTAGCCACAAAACAGGAAGCCTGCACCAACCTAGACTCGGCGTCGGCCCGACGTCACCGAGCAATCTCAGTTTGCCTTATCAAGCTTTATTTTATCCATGAATCACTCAAGAGTGTTTACAGCCCTCTGTTGCATCCTGCAGTGCACATAATACAAAGAAACGACAGGAAGTCAAGGTTAGCAGCTATTTCATATGCAAAAGCGGCAATTTTGTGTTTTGTTATATTAATAATTATATAATTTTGCCATGTTGTTAAATCTTACCGTTTGAATTGTGTTTGTAATGGGTGTGACTGAATGTGTACATGTTGAAATCATTATGGGCATTGTAAAATTCACAGAAAAATGGAAAAAAAATTAAAAACCTCATCAGTATCGTTTTACAAAAGGAAGAAGTGTAAGTCAGTTCAACTCAATGGAATTAGAACACACTAATCAAGCTAAAAACAGACTCAACGATGAGAGAAATCACATAACAGACTTTCATACCTTGAGGCTTCAATGTGGGATAATAGTTTGTCCACTTGCCCGAGTTTGTTTCCAAAGGAACTGCCGCCACTGGACGCCTGTCAAACAACCTTGAAGCAGTTTTGTATCTAAAGAGGTGGAGTGGTGGAGCTCAGACTGCTGCTTACATGTTCCTGCTCGCCTACCACACTTATTTCCTGTTCTGTGTGAGCGTGTGTTTCTCTACCACAAGCAACACAAGAAGACATTACAGCACTGAAGCCACAAGAAATGGGAAGTCTAATTTTTACCATACTTCCCAGTGCATTTTTGATATCTGTGTGCTCCTTATGGCTCCTCGCTGACTGGAAAGAGTGACAAGGTGGTGATTCAGTTTGATATTGCAACACGGCAATACTTAAAATGTATAAAATACATATAAAAACAAACATATAGTCTCTATTTGTACTTATTTTAAGCAGACGATAGGCAGACAAAAGAGCATGAGGACACATTTACAGCTGAACAGGATATGATGCCATTATGACTGTAAAACAAGAGTAAATGTCACGAAAACACAAGTTGATGAATTTGAATGCATTACTGCTGTCAGCTGAGCACTGCTTCACCATACATGTGGCGCATGCTTATACAGGATCTTCAGGTCAAACATCATCAACTGTGCCTTCTCTAGGACAGAACCGCACAGCGTGCTGTTAAATATCAGAAATACAACTGTGGTAACTAGTAAAGATGTCGTTCTCACCCTGAGGAAATGGTTTTAGGGGTGCTTTTCTTTTAATGGACATTTGACGTTGTGTCCGGTAACAACGTTGAGCGCTTCACTAGGAGAGAAACGTAAACAAATTAAATACATTTGTGTCGATAATAGCAGAAGCTACCGCGTCAACACGTCGTGTACAACGCGCCCTCTGACTCACGCAAGCCGAGGGGTGTGGCTGTGAAACGTGACGTCACAGGGAGCGCTTATTTATTAGTTGAGAAGAATGTTTTTGCTCTTTGACAACGAAAGGAAGCCCCGCACGAGGCAGGGCATCAAAAAATTAGTTTGAACTCATATTGTTCCTCTCCACGGAAATCTTTAGTAAAAGGCGAAAGATTTATACGATCTGAAGAGAAACATGAGTGTACTGCCTCTCCTGCGAAACTGTGGCGCAAGTCATTCTCCGGCATGCACCCTTCGGTCACGGTGCCGCAGCGCCGACACAACTAACGGCCGACGTCGTGCACAGCCTATTTATGTGACTAAATAAAACGTTAGATTAAACGATAACCATTTAGATTAACGCATTTTAATCTTAACGGTAGCTTTAACAGACGTTGTAAATGCGGCGCGCGGTGCATGCCGGGTAACGGTACCTTGCCCCCCCGGCACTGAGAGGGGTTTGCGTGCCCTTGAAGTGGGCAAAATTAAGATGATAGCCAAACAAAGTATCGAGCTTCACCGTGAAACTGAAAACAAGGAAGTGCAGTCAAAAGGGAATAAAATACCAGGTCTAGAAAGTGTACACACGCGCTGTAAAAACAAAACGAGATGATGCCTTCCGGCTACTTCCGTGTTCGCACCGGAAGCGGTCCAGTACAAAGAGTTGATATTAGTCGTCGTAATGGGCTAAATTTCTGCGATTAAGTTTGATTAGATTTCCCGTTAAAATCAGGTCTTATGGGGAAAAAGGCATTTTCGCTTTTAAAACATATAAAGTGAAGGCCTGTGAAAAGTGCGCCATTAGCGCTAGTTCACAGGCTCAAATGAAGTTTTGGATGAAGATAAGTCTCCGTATTATTATTATTTGCCGATAACGGCAAATAGATTTATAATGCCGTTATCTCGAGATCACGAGTTACTAATTTCGTTATCTCGAGAAATCAAAATATCGTGTCCCGTTATTAGCCTACTTAAAATGTTTATCAGAGAGGAGGAGTGCCTGTAGCAACTGTTTAAGCTGAAAATATCAGATCAAGGAGTACCCTACCAATTATTATTGATCATGGCATCAGACTGTACAGATATAGATAGTGACATAAACATTAATATTTACCACAAAAAAGTCATGATTAAATTTACTTATACAATCAAAACTGACAGCCAGCCATGTGGCATGTTTACCTCTCCCATTTAGAGACAACACAATTAAATAATAATATAAAGTCAGCTTATAAAAAGTAAAAGCAAAAAAATATGCTTCAACAAATGAGCATAACTGATACGATGTGCAATACTATATTTCTATGTGCAATAATGTAAATTCAATAGTTCAATAGTTTTTGTGTATATACATATATTTTTTACTCTCTATTTTTTGTTTCTGCATGCTATACTTACTATACCTGCTGCTCCTTTTGCAATATCACCTTTGCTGCTGTAACACCACATTTTCCCCACTGAGGGAATAATAAAGCATTACCTTATCTTACAATATTTTTAAGACAAACGTATTGATTAAAAAGTATCTATTAATTGATTTGTTATTCTGTTTCAGCTGCAAGGAGTAGACAAAAGTGAGAGAAAAAAGAACTGTTAACTGTCCTACTTTACCCATAAAAGGTTTGTTTTTCTTCCTACCCTCTCTTTATTATGCAGCTGCTTTAAACAGGGCTTCTGTCTGTTGGTTGTGTTGCATTTTAGCTCCACAGACTTCTCTGCAGGTCTGCAAACTAAATTCACAATGCCTTATTCTTAGCGTATCAGTATTTTTATATTTCACAATATTTCTGCAGAGCTCGTAAAGTCCCAAAAAGATTAACCTTTTGGGATTTATCGGGTCCAGATTTCATTGTTTTCAGCTCTTGTCAAGCGCTGAGCAAAGTATAATTTCATAACACTCATAATTCTTATTAAGTGTCAACATTCATGTGTATTTATGATCATGTTTTTTTTTTTTACAAAACTGTTTATAACTAACAAGCTGATTACAATATGAACAATATTCAGATACTAGTCACAGCCTCATGGAATGTATTTGCATATGGAAAATGATGATAGCTTAAATATTGCAAAGTACGCTCCTGTGCTGCACAAGTTCTCTAATGGAAAAGAAACGTTTCCCTCATTTTCTTCCCCAGGGAAACACGAGGATCCCATTTGCTTGTTCTCTGCTACTGTGTTCTCTCGGACGCAAACGTCTCAACTCCTGTTATAAAGTTCCCAATATGTGCCTCATACGATGGCTAGTTTCAGGACCAAAACTTCTAGTTCAGTAGTCTCGTTTTCACTTCTCTACCTTAATTTTGCACGAACAGATGGTCCGACAATTTCCTATTTAAGTTTAGTCTCAGTTTGAATAAGGTCCATCTTTCAATACAGCCACTGGATTAATTTAATCTGTTGAGGAGTCTGAATGGTCTACATGTGGTTCAACATGTATCTCTATAAGGTGTCACAACAAAGCAGTTTGCTTGACTTTGAACATAAATTAGGTTTATTTGTGCTAATGCCACTTTATTTGTATAATCTGACAATTTACATAAGTTATCTTATGTTGACCAGCATAATTACATAAAGTATATCACAATCAGAATGTTAGAAGTACCAGAGACAAAATGGCAGTTTTGTGCAAAAACATCGTCAATACTGGACGTATCAGAAAAATACAGTTCTCAACATCAAACTGGCTATTCTTTATATTCTGTGTGAATATAAAGAAACAGTAAAACCCATTAATCAGCTCTGAAGTGTTTGTTCCATGCAGTATCAATAGCACACATTTATGCAATGTTATTTCACTTTCTTCAAAGCTCCGCTTCTCCTGGTTTTTAAATCCAGGCCAATGTCACTGACAATTCACCTAGCAGCAAGGGCACTCAGACTGTACTCTTCACCAGGATTATGTTTTACAAAAGAGGGCACCACATCTTGACAGGCACCATGACAAGTTGTCACCTTGGTCCGCCTACATCCAAAGGATTGATTGGTTCTACTTTAACTTTTGGTCATTCGTTCAAATATAAATATAGGTCAATATTTTAATATACAAAATAAGGCAGGTTTCACTTTAAAATATTGTTTCATGTGGGATTTGTCAACCTACTATGCATTTATCAGTGTCCACAAAGCCACTTGTTGTGAAGTGGTTCACAGCCTCGCACACAAGGCTGGGCTGCAGAGTGAAGACATCAGAGCAGTCCTCTTTCTCATTTTCCTCTAAGCCATAATCAAAGGGATTGTAAAATTGACCGTTTCAAAGTGTCTGTGTGCAGCTTCTGCCAGTTCTGTTCAGTTCATATGGCCTTGACATCGATAAGGTGGCCATGCTGGGCCCCTTGCCTCAGGTTCTTGATCCCTTGCAGCTTGCGGCCGTGAAGTGTGAAGCGAGACCAGGCGGCCAGCTGGAGCAGGGCGCAGGTGATAGGCACAAACACCAACATGTAGAAGCAGCCCAGTCGCAGAGGCGGAGTCCCTGAACCGGAGGCAACATCAGGCACAGACGCAAGAGACTCCTTCACGGGTTCCCTCTCAAAAATATCATAACCTGGGAGGAGAGAAAGAAGTAGTTCCTTTAATGTACACAAAACCCACATAAGTGTTGAGGCCGTGCAGATCCGTCTCATTTGTCCAGTTCAACTTGTTGTGCAAGTCGCACTCATGTAATCTTCACAACCGTTCTACTTTTCAAAAGGTTTCAGTTCCACAAAACCGTATCAGCGTGTTATTGTTGAACAGTTAATACATTCACTGATCATAGGTAAATTACTGGGCCTTGACACTCCTGCCAGAAAGACACAAGAATGCAGCGACTTGTAGCAGCATTTGAAACAAGGTAATTATATACATGTCCTTATAAAAAGGAGCCAGTCGGAGTGTTTCAGTCTGTACCTGTGTAAACACACAGCAGCCACGTGCCAATGAGAGGGGCGAAGGTCTGGCCAGGTTTGGTCAACAAAGCAACCATGCCGAAGAGGAGCGCAGAGGCAGCCTGCTGACGCCGATTGACCACAAAGTCCTCGTCCACCAGATCGGAAATGACCAGCTTCAGCAGCTTGCACGTCCCCTCCGTAAACACCCGGTTACTGGGTAGAAGAGAAGTCAGGTCATTTTAAATGGGGGTCTTGTTTATCAAGTGTAAATTGTTAAGTTCTACTTTAAGGCATTCCCATTAATTAAAAGATGTGTGAGCGCAGTTTCTCTCCTAACAGCATATTTGCGTGTTCCTGTGTGGTACAAACCACATTACATTTTGTGAAATACTTTAACAGCTTTATCACTTTGTCAGCTCAGCCTAAAGGTTTGAGAGAGTCACACACGGTTGATAACTGTAACAGATGTAACTAACCACACACTCCATCAGCATTCGAATGTTGTTGTTAACTATAAGAACAGCATGGTTATTTGATATCAACAATGGAACACATCACTAACTACGTAATGAAAACCTGTAGGGCACAAAATCAAGTTATATTAAAATGCCAGAAACGGACATTTCCCCAGCAGAAGTTACAACAATATTTGGATACAGCATCTAATGAATGTTGAGTTAACTGTGGCTGTGACAGAGTCTGAGGCACAGAGCGACTCTACTTGTCCTTGATATGTGTTGCTGCGTTTAAACAAAACAAGCCAAAAACAGTCCAAGCGGTCACACATCGGATCCCCGAGGAGTGCGCTGATGTGTGTGCATGGCCATACCTAGCAATGAAGATGCACAGCAGATAAATGTGGTCAGCCCCTGCCAGCAGCATAGCCACACTAAGTCCCAGTTTGAGCATAAATAGCCAGCGGATAACTTCGTAAACCCCGTAGCGCTGGCACAGTGTCAGGAAATACAAGTTGTTCAGGTGGGGCGCAATGTAAGAGATCCCTACGTGGGAGCAGAAGCAGAGCTGCATTTTAAAAAAAACACAGACTTAACAGCAGAAAGAATAAAAAGAAAAATAACAATTCAGGAGACATATATCAAAATACCACTTCCCTGGGTTTCTGAGATCTTCCCGATCTTTAAATCTGGGATAATGGTTTTTGGGCTGCACCCACATATTCATCTAATTATTGGCAACTAAAATTTGCTTGTGCTATAAAAACACTTGTATGTCACTAGCTTGCATGCTGTCAGTAATTGTAACTACAATAGAACTTTCATTACACAAGTCAAATCCAGAAAAAAAGTTTTTTCATTTTTAAATCACAGTAATTTCAACATCATTTGTGATTTGCTTTATCTTTTAAATAATTTAATGTGTGTGTGGTTTCCTGACCCTTGAACTGGATCTTACCGAGTAAAATTGAACCTGTAGAGGCAGAAATATTGTCAGACAGGAGATGTTCCAGGAACAGAGGGAAGAAGTTGCTGTTGAAATGGCAGTGAAACACCTGTAGGGGGTGCAGGGACAACAACAGAATGTTACTGAGTAGGAAAAAAAAACCTGAATGTTAAATGAAACTAAAGACATGCAGTATAACAAAATGCAAGAAAAAGCAATCAGCTTCTGTATCACATGAAAATAGTGATAGTGTAGTCTCCTAAGATAAAGGCATATAGATACATTAACTAAATAAGTTACTAGTTCAATTTTAGCAAACTAGGAAAACATACAGTAATATGGCATTTAAAAAACTAGAACGGCTCACTCAACAGGGTAAACATGAGTTTCACTTATCAAGATATTTTAATAACGGCTTATTTTCTACTAGCACATCCATCTATCCATCCATGTGATTAATATCTTACCTGAACAAGGTTCATTGACACAAACCACATAAAGTTCTTGTGTTTGGAGAGCTGCTTGAGGTACTGCCCGATGGTAACAGGTTTGTCTGGGTGGGTAAGTGGAGCGTGGCCAACACTCAGCCTGGGACAGAGCAAGAGAAAACCAAGAGAGGAGTGAGATAGAGAGGAAAAACAACAACAACAGTCCAAAAAAAATATTTCACAAACAAAAGGCATTGAGAATTTGCAAATGTTTATAGATTCCTTACTCTTTGAATGTTTGTGTCTCATCCTGTCTTAGGACTTCCTTTTGGAAACGACGCCGTAGCAAGCGAGACACTAAGAAAAAGCCCAAGATGGAAAACGCTGCCAGGGTCACACAGAAGAGGCGGAAGGAGTAAAAATCCTCTTTGTCCCAGAAGGAGTAAGACAGAAATACGGAGAATGAGCCCAAAGCGCTGAACACGGAGCAGTGGAAGTTGAGGCGTGTGCGATCGCTGGCAGACACAGCGAGGTCAGCCAGCAGGGCGCTGTGGTGGAGGTCTACCATAGTGAGGAAGCCATCGTACAGACACAGGCACAGCAGGAACTGCAGCCCTGGTCTGGCCCACGCCACCCAGAAGGCCAGGAAGGACAGAGCGAAGAGAGGGCCATTTGTGGAGAGGGCCCTGAGGCGCTTCAGCACCACTTCTGGAGTTGTGATCTGATGGCCGGACCTGGGTGGAAAACAAACAAAATAATGTGTAGCAATTAAAAAACACAAGTTTTGTGATCATCAAGCGACTTCTCTGGTGCAACGAGACCGACAGTTTGACACAGAGTCAAAAACAGGCCAAAGGACCTACTTTTAATAGTAATAAATAAAGGTTACAATAACCAAATACACTGTCAATAAAACAAATTAACCTTGGTTCTGTATTCTTTTTAGGCAAAATCCCTGAACTGTATTCATTAAGTGCAAAATACAACATCTATACATACACATAAAAAATATAACGTACTACTTCAAAGATATTTCATTGCTTTTGGCTCTTACACTATTTGGGTGACTTTGGCATGGCTGATGTTTTACTGCACAACCATCTATGTAAATACAGAATAGGAAAATATATCCCACCATAAAAAATACATGAAATACACAAAAATCATCATAAAAATGGACAAAATAAATAAAAGGGAAAATGGCACAGGGCCCTGCTATACAACACACAGACAATCAGGTTGCAGATATAACAAACTCTTTATAGAATGATATGATCATGAACTTTGCCACCACCTTATGACAACACAGTCACAGTTTGCTCAATAACAAAATGCAAACACAAATGGCAGCCTTATGTTTGACAATTCTTCTTCTGATGATGTGTTTACAGTACATAGCTTCACGAGTGTTACTGCAGCTGATAGAAGGGTTTCTGCTCGGTGTGTAAGTGTCTTAGCTCAGGGAAGTTGTTGGGCAATGTGCGCGGTAAAGTCAGGAGCGATTGGATGTCAGAATGAAGAAGATGATTTCCTACATTTCAGGATCGTGACACACAAAAACCCAGTACATTATGTTACACTGCGCGTGAAAAACATAGACGGGCAGAAAAATCCACATTTATGCTTTTGAATCATCGGTATGTCCTGGCTGATAGATGAGCAGGAACTACATGACGCTGAGATTAAGTTAAGTGAACTGTGTGGTGTCGACTGTTACTTCGCTCTTCACAGGAAAAGGAGAAAGTGCCTGTTGCTTGAGGAGGTGTAACTGGAAAGAAAAAAAAACCAAACATCCCCAGAACAAGCCTACTTTTTATAGCTTGTATAACAGACTGGTTCTTGTATCTTCTTAATGGAAATGACCATTTTTTTGTAATGCAAATTGCAACTTGACAAAAAACTATATTCTGACTTGTTCTTTGCTTTGGGACGTCATTAAATAAAAGGCAATTTATCAGCTAATAATCACTTCTTAGTCTCAGTGTCTGTTGTAGCACATCCATGTTTAGGAATCATGATTCAGGAAATTGTTGGGAGGCAGCTGGTTTTTGGCAGTGTATTAAATGTTTACTTGGAGGGAAACATTATTTACCATGTTGTTTTCTCTGAGAAAAAGGAGGACAAACTTACTGAGGAGAGCTGAGGAAGGAGCGATCGCTCAGCCAGCCGAAGAACGGGTCATTCAGACTGTTCCATATGAGGAACACTGCCTGTGGAGCAGCACCGACGGCAGAAAAGAAGACGCTTTATAAAAATTAGCAATTGAAGGATGATGATGACTTATCCATTAGTTAGAACATGATATAAAGCTTCTAAGAATTAGAAGAACTCACGTGGGATCACGTGGATTTAAATCGCTGCGATACTTATGTAGAGAATGACAGCAACAGCCATCTGAATAACCTAATTATCATCAAGACATTTTATTATTTTAATTTTATTTTGAGTACATATGATCAAAACACTAACTACCAATTGTTTTTTGTCTGTCATTGATTTTACTCTGTGGACTAAACACAATTTAAATAATGATGTCAAATTTCTCTAAAAAAAAAAAAAAAGGTTTTCTAAATACTTGCCAGGTGATTACATGCACGGGATGAGCTTCAAATTAGACCCTAATGACCCTAAAGACCTGTGTTGTCATGCTTCATTAATAAAATACATCATGACCCATAGTTTTCCAAACCGAGACAGACATCATATATACTGTGTATCAAAACTACAGGATGGTTCGATAACCATGATGCTTAGTTCATTTCTGTAGGGTCCAGTCTCATTAAATTTACTTCAGCCCAAATGGTTTTAAAAATAGAATACTGTGGCTGAACGTGGTGGCCACCTACCAAACTGATAAGCAGCCTTAAAATCCAGTGCTGACACACAACACTGGACTGGCAAGATATAATTAGATATAATTATATAGGCCCACGTATCTTGTCACTCACCTCTCCCACCCAGAAGGAGATTTTATCAATCTTGTAGATGGACACAAATGTCTCCACGTAGTAAAGGAGGAACACATTGTGGAGGATGGCGATAAACAAGGCCAAAGAGCCATAGAGCACTGCAGTAGAGACGACACATTGCCAGCAGCCCCAGACGCTCCTGCCCATTCTTCCTTCTCAATCACTCTGTTCTGGCTTTCCTCTGTGCCAAGCTGCAGTCATCTCACGGCCTGGCCGACCCAGGGTCACAACCTCATCATAGCCTGCAAAAAAAAAAACACAGTGCATGTGGATAAATCCATTGGGACGTTGACAGAAATATTGTTAAACTTATTTTTCAGTAGACAAAAGGGAGAAAATATTCTCTCACGCTGAAGCAAAAACGGGATGTAGTATAACTGAGCACTCTACATGTGAATATGCTAAAGTTGTTTCTGATTATTACTGGATGTTACTGCAACATCTAAATAATACTAACGTGCTTCTGTCTCCGCAGACCAAAAGGGAGCTATTTTCATAGCAATGGTACAGAAAGTACTTATTAAAGTTAGTTAGGTTGTGAGCCTCAGCTCCTTTCTCCCCTGGCCTACGCCCAGCTGTAGGGTGTGTGTGTGTGTGTGTGTAAAACAGCCATTTTCCTCAGTTATTTTTATGACCACTCCTTCTGACGCCCCACCTCACTGTCCTGGTGTCCCCATGAAAAAGCTGGCGTGGTTCACAGTGAAATGACAAAAAGAAAGTCACACAATAGTCAGCCATTCTTTTCAGGGCAAGAGCTCTCGCTGTGCTTTATTGTCCTCAAGTGTCACATTCAAAATTGCATTCTGGCAGCGTTTAAAATGTGCTACACCACGCAGTTTACACCTACTGTGAATGCTAAGGGCACAATGTCAGATGTTTTCAAGCGCTGGCTTGAAAAGAACATAATGTTGACGCCGTGCCACGTCTCCTTGTGAATTACAGTCTTTTGTCACACCAACCGAACACACACAGTGAATGCAAATCCAGCATCAGTTTACCAACTTGCATTGTCTAGCTTCCACTTTGCAGCCCCTGGTGCAGACTTGCACGTAGCAGCACCCTTGGGAGAAGAATTCTCTTAATAACAGCAACAGCCTCATAACTACACGCCTGACTCACACAAGCTCAAACCTGCCCTGATCTACAAACATCCCCTCCCATGTTCAATGGGGACAGCCACATAATAGCTCACAATAACAGTCTCTCAAGGCGATGTGATACTTTCTGTCGGATCCAACCAATATGTAGTGCCTAAGCAAGGCTGCAACACATATCAGCACCTCAGTGAGATAGAAAACTTGGCCAAAGCGGCCTCCTTGGGAGTGCAACAAAAGGCTTTCCACCCACGATTATATCAGATCCAAGCAGTGAAGCGAGAGGACTCTCAGCTGGATGCACCGTACCACATCTCTAACACATATCTAACAAAATCAAAGTGGTCTACTTGGTAACAGAGCGTGAATCTACAAATAACACTATTCATTTCTTCTCAGCCACAACAGATTCAGAGTTATTTCCACCTGTGGGGAGCCTCTGTGATTCACTATGACAGCCACAAGATAATGGTGGCCAATCATGGTGAATGAGCTGGTGACCTCTGATCTCAAGACCGATAAGCAGAACAGACAAAGGGTCATCCCATGTATCATTTTAGATTATAAACGTGCTTGATAATATAGAAGCTGGATGCATCGATCCTGGTACAACATGCACTCACTGCCAGTGTTAGTCAGCAGGGCTTTAAAACTGCAACTAAGCATGTAACGTTAAGCATCCATAGCGTCTTAAATACAAGCGGAACAGTAATGTAGCAGTAAAATAAAGAAAGGAAAAACACACACAAAAAAAAGAGTCTTTGACTAGGAGGAGTGTCTAACTGCTTAATACGCCATACAGACAGTCGAGGAACAGGTGGCGCTGCTTGCCTTGAAAAACGAGATATCATCAAATTATAATTATTTATTCACCATTTCTGTTAGCTGGTTAGCTACCTAATTATAACGCTTGTACTAGCGTTATTGAAACATTTGACAATTAAACCTACAGATAACGACTCACATGTTATGTAATCTGCTGGTAAGATCGATAATTATCTTGTGCGACAATCTATTATTAGGTTGGAGAACGTAGCCAACCACCACTAATGATTAGCACTAGCTAGCCTTGCTAGCATTAGCCTAGCTGGTTAACGCTAACGGTAACAGACTGCCGGTTATCTGGGGTTAAGCACATTTACAGCTTAGCTTAAGGTATATTCACAACAGAACAAAGAGATGTTAGGTACCGAGAAAAGCGCTGTTGTCGTGTTTGGCTCGGGGTGGGGGGGGGGAAAGCTAACTTGTTGTTGGCTCAGCGGGCTCCTCTTCTAGTCAGCAGCGGCTGCGTCTCGAACACTGGACGGCAGACAGACCACGTCATGACCAAGACAGCGACACATCCGCGACGAACGTCCGCGCGCACACACACACACACGCACGCACGCGCACGCACGCACACGCACACACACACGTTAAGAGGCTTTAAAGGTCCAGTCTGCCGTGACATGACTTGAACTCTCATCCCAATTAGCTGGCATTAAATTAAATTAATTAATTTAACTTTATTGCCATGAAAGTTTCAAAGGTAATGGTGATCAAAATACGGTTTGTGCAAATCTTTGGACGATAATGCACTATAGTAGCAATATGAACAAAACACATGCGGTCAATGTATCATGCAACGAAAAGAGATTAGCTGAAAATCACCAGCCTATATTGTGCAAGCTGATAATGACATTCAAACTCAAATCACGTCAATCTATAACAACAGTGTAACTTCACTTACCTCCTGTATCAACAAAACGTCGCTCGGTCACGTTCGGTCCGCTGTAGTCATGTGACTGTTTTTTGGCCGACGCCCAGGATGCTGCCTGGCACCTTTTACTGCTTCCTGCTTTCTGTTTTATTAAGATCTGAGTATCCTGTTTTTTTGCTTTGTCTGTCAAAGCACTTTGTAAGCTCTGTTGTTAAAGGTGCTATATAAATAAAGTTATTATCAACACAGCATTAAGATTAATATGCATCAATTATATTATGTGAAGTATATGCTATGCATGTATTTCTTAGTGTGTGTGTGTGTGTGGATTTAGTCTTTTCACTTTGAGAGGTCACTAAGCTCTTTGAAATCTGAAATTACAGAGTTGAATCTGTTGAAAAGTAAATGTTCCTTATCTCATTAAATGTGTTACTGTCTTCTTCTTCTGTCTGTCTGAAAGCCTGAACCAAGCACAAAAAACCCCTCTTCCCTCTGTGGGTCTTGTTACCTGGGCGAAGGTTTTGTGATGCATCATCTAATGGTCACGTGTGTCCTTTTGGGCAGAGTTTTAAGATGCACGGCTTGTTGATCACCATGTAAGTCTACAGAAGACATCTATATAATCTAAAAACATACCATGTAAACGCTGCGTCCCAGGTTTTGATTCTGTCTGGGAACAGACAGAATCCCCCCCCCTCGTGAAAGGCTTTCCCATCAGGGTACACACATAGATAAGAGTTAGCACGCCACCCAGTGCTAAACCAGAACTAGCTGCCCCTGGCTATTGGCATGAGGCAGACTGGTGATCAGTTTTCGCTCACAGTCGGTGGTGGAAATTAAGTACTTGCACATTACTTGACTATTTTCATTTTCTACTAGGTGTCCAAGCTGATTTTATTGCGAAAAATGTTGAAACATTTTCTCTTTCTTCACGCCTCTAAAATCATTCAAATGTAACAATCTGGGAAGGAAACAGTCACTATCACATCCACATCAAGCCGACAACTTGTGACCGGGGGGGGGTCAGAAGCCAAAGGTTGAAACCATTGGCCTAAATGGCCCTCTGTCTCTTGCTCATGCTCCTTCAGTGTGATCTGTTTGAACCCATAAAGAAATTAAATGTATCTGTGTGTGGAAGAGGTACGCGGTAAGTCATCTTCAACCATCTATGGATTGCAGTTCCCCCAAGCAAACAATTACTCCATTAAGGAAATATTTTGCAGAAATAAAGAAGCATTTGAAGACAAATCTGGCTCCATTTTCTCCTTTGTCTTCTTGCATAGATGTGATATTGAAAGTACAGTAGAAGTCCTTATGTAAAGTCTGGATGTTTCTAATTTAGTAGTTTAAAGCAGAAAAGGGAAAGAATGTTTGCTTAAGAATATGAATCACCTACTTATGAATAAGTAAAATCCATGGAAATACTCATAGATGTCATCTGATTTGTTTTCTAATGTTTTGGGTTACTTTGTTTCTAAGATGTCATATGTAGTATACTTCTAAATAAATGGTGCATTCATTTATTTGTGTGGTTGAGTATCACTATTGCACTATACACTTTCATTTTAAAGTGTAAACAATTTAAATGTTAATAGTTTTTACACCAACCACCACATTTTAAAGGCTGCATGTTTGCACAATTACATCCCAGTATTTCTTTTACAAACAACTTTACTCTTCAGCACGACATATTCAGATACTGCTATAGAGCTCAGATTTAGCCTGTTTAAAGTTCCAACTTAAAACATAAAAAAAAAACCTTGTTTCCATATCGACATCAGTCATCAATAATGTCAAGCAGCTCTGGAAGAGTGCGAGACCATCCGGATGTATTCTGTTAGTCCATGTATGTCCTTCTATCATTACATTCCAGTGGGAAAAGAAGTAAGAATAAACACAGGGTGGAAAAGCTTGAGAAGGAACTTTAGGAATGACCCTGTCTGTTTGTGACAATCTGTGAACTATATAGATGACAAATACCTTGAATTTCTGTCTTTCCATCTCTTCTCCAGCAGGGGTCACTCAAGAGGCACGGATAACATGGATACTATTCAGATTATATTTACAGACAGTTGGACACATTGCATTAAACGCTAAGATAACATTACAATACAATAACATGTATGTACTCATGTATGTGCCTACACCATAAAGAAAGCAAGTAAAATGTTTCAGTTATATTTCTGTACAAATACCATGACATTATTGAACTTCATTAGTTATTTTCACCCACCAAGTGCTATTTTAAAAAAAATGTATTTAACCTTCATTTAATCGGTTGAGTGTCCAGGTCAAATTAGGCAGTGAGTTACAGACATTAAAATCACATCCTTACAGAACACCAAAGCCTATTATTGATAATAATCTAACCAGGGCATCATTAGAAGGTATTCTTCTAGAATGTGCTGTATCATGTAAACAAATCTCTATAATTAAAAAAAAACAAAACCCCTCAACGTTTATGTATCAAAAAGGTAGACAAGGAAGCTGGATGGCCAAGATGAGGCAGGTAGACCTGGCAATGAATCCTGCGTGTGCGTGTGTGTGTGTGTGTGTGTGTGTGTGTGTGT
>JAVQJF010086961.1:0-21485 GCA_036023855.1 Gadopsis marmoratus
GCCATGCCTGCACAGCAGCTGATCACTGTCTGCAATCCCTCCCTCCATCCTTCTCCTCCCCCCTTTTATATCGCCGGGCCTCCTTTGATCGCGTAGTTCCTCCTTTTATCTTTCGCCGCTGCTCGTCGTCTTCTGGGTCCAGGTGTCCCCCGGTTGTCACAAGTGCGTGGAACATAATCATTACCAAATTTGGTGCATGCCCGTGCCAACGGGCTTGTTCCCCAAGCACCTGTAAGGGGGCGCCAACGAGCCATTTTGCCAGCGTCCGTAAAATATCGAAATAGTCACCACTTTCTGGCGCGTGTGCAACATGTCACGAGCACATCTGAGCACATTTTGACCCCCAGAAATGCAATTTAATTTGTTCGGATACGAATAACGGGGGCTTCCTGCTCGGGCCCTAATAAAGTCGCACGCTTAATGCGGACTCTCTTAGTAGACGGTGAGAAAACCCCAATGTATTTCACTGCCGTCCATCCCAATAACGGTCCTGGTCGAACCAGCTGTGGTCATGTGACCTGTGGGCGGGGCCAGGCGGGCTAGGTGCGTCCGTCACCGGCAGCTGTCCTCGCGCAGCGCTCAGTGCAGCGCAGAGCGGCAGCGCGCGGTCACAGCATGTCCGACAGCCAGCGGCGTCGCGTTTATTTGATCACCGGAGGTTCCGGCTTCCTCGGACGGCACCTAGTGCGGCTCCTGCTGGAGAAGGAGGACGACCTGGCGGAGGTCCGGGTGTTTGATAAGCACACGGGCCCGGGGTTGAGTGGACTTGGCACAGGTAAGACGAGTCGCCGCGTCGCGGTGCGTTCTGCAGTGTGCGCGCTGGCGTTAAAGCGCGACCCCATGTCGGCAGCGATTATAGCGTCACACGGAGAGTCTTCCGTGTCTTTAATTTAATTTCGACCTCTACGACAAGGTCCTCTTTCCTGATAATGAAGGCTGCCTGGTGAATGTGTTCTTCGTGCATGTTTGTGGCGCAATGTCATTGTTTTTTTTGTTTTTTTGGTGTTAATTTGCATAGTTTCCCCTTTACATTTCTCTCTTATGTATAATTGCAATGAGACTCTTTCAGTCCTTTTGCACGTACAACTTTGGTTTGCTGTGACACAGATGTGCCTGTTAAATAGCCCCACTGTATATTACATGACTTTATTTTATGGAGCTACCATGTGGTATTGACTTGACTGGTGCTACCTCACCCATCTCTTTGCAGAAAATAGAAGAACTGATGAAGGCAGGTTTATCTGATCTTGGCCAGCAGGGAAAAAAAAAAAAGTGCTTGTGAACTGTTTTGAATGAAACCCAAGGGGTGTAAATGATATGTGTTTAAATAAAACAGAAGTGTTTTCTGGGGCGTTTTAAGTAAGGCTCAGTTCTTACTGCGTACACTGACAGCCTGACATTCCTTAACCTCGCATGCTGTATGGTCACTGGGTCAATTTGTAGGGACGACAGCTGGGCAGTGAGTCCAATTTGACCAAATCTCCTACATTTCCTGTGCCAGGATAAAGATGATGTAACCTGTCATTGTATTATTTGGCTGTGCTCTTTCACTGCCTGTAACTGTTTAGTCCGCAGGCCACCGATGTGTGTTGCGTTTTTCGTGACCTGAGGTGGTTCACGTGACGCATGTCGTGTGGTCGCCGCGCGGGACAAAACCACCACTGACATTAGTCAACAGCTAAGCAGGTTTCCTGGTGAGAAAGCATTTTGTAACTTAGTAAGTTACATTAAACATTAAGCCTTTTCCCTCATCAAAGTCAGGAAATCAGCCAACCGCAATCAACGCCTCTATCCCACAGTGGAAAATGCTTTGTTCGCTTCTCATTGTTTATTGTCGAGACAGGACTGAGGCCTGCTGCTGATGCAGTGCAGTCGGCCCCTGAGAGATCAGATGCCAGTGACAGGAGAGCTCGGTCTCATAACGCCCATTGTAGGCACTTTCAGCGCGAGGAAAACGAGATGTCGACTCGTGTGTTATTTCAGCTGGTTGATGTTTAAGCTGATTTTCATTAGGGATAACTCCTGTTATGAACCATCTATCTGTAATTAGTAAAATAACACATGCTAAAGCAAACTCCAGAAGGACTGTCTGATTTGCAACGGAATCTGCGACTCAGTGTTCAAAAGTCCAGTCACGTCAGTCCATGTCGGCTACGGGACTCTGTCTTCTCTCGTTATCTATGAGCATTTCAAGGACAGTGTATGGGAGCCAAGATAAACTACCGGTGCAAGACCTTCATAAATGATAATGACACTAGTCTAGTGTGAAGGAGAGCTGGGTAGGATCTCTCTTGTTGTTTCAAATGAATCCAAATGTGTTGTAATCTTTTGGTTAATTAAAAGTTTGTAAGTTATTCCCAGCCTTTTTTCCTCACGTATTTGCATGACTCTGTAGAGTTAAAAATGAAATCGGCCTTGATCCAGGATCTCGCACATGTGGCTTTGACTTTGCGCCTTCCTGTGTGTCTCTCAGAGCGGACAAAGGTGGTGGTCATTCCGGGGGACATTACAGACTACAGCAGCGTGCTGGAGGCCTGCCGCGAGGTCGACGTCGTTATCCACACAGCCAGCTTGGTGGATGTTTGGCACAAAATCCCAGAGACCCTCATCTACTCTGTCAACGTCACGGGTGAGACTTCCAGGGAGTGGTGATCTGAACGATAGCAGGGAAACGGGATCGGGAGGAAACATCAGTGGGTGATTCAGTTTTATGAATGTTTTCCTGCGGGATACCAGAGGAAACCTACGCCTGCACCTACTTTGGAGGTTTTTCAAGGACTTGTGGTTAAAAAGTGTTGGCTATAATGACGTTGTGTTGAACACTGAGCCAATATCAGCCATTGTTAGCCATGTTACCCATTTCTGGTGTGACTGATTTCTTATTGATTTTCAAACCTGGATTAAGGACTAGTTTTTGATATATTATATATATTTTGTTATTTCAATTGTTCACACATCTATGTTTTGTAAATTAATGGTGCATTTACAGGTCTAATTACAGGATTTCTCCTTCCATTGTTAAAGCACTGTTGGTCAATCTGCTCCTAACTGCTTAATTCTATTAGTTTGGCCTTCAGTGGTGAGTGTCACGTGATTGTATAAATGCTGTTGAGTGGCGTTTTTCAGCCTGACAAGGATTCAACTCTTATGGACACACCAAAACAGAAAACATATATAATCCATAGGCAGCTTTAACACAAACTGGCAGTATTGCCCTTTTCTTGGATGTGATACAGGAGTTTCCTAATGAAACCCAGAAAATGTCCCTCCCTTGGCAACATGGCAATAATAGTGCTATTCACTGTAACTGTAACTATGACTGAATATGGTCAACTGAAGACTTACTGTAGATAAAATCTTGTTGAAACCTTGTTGAGGGTGTCACTTGTATTGTGACATGAGTTTTCCACCTCTTCACTGACGGTGTATTACTGCATTTAAATTGTTTAGTTTACGGCTATTGAAATTCATCTTAATGTATTGAGATGCACCCTCTCATTGGCACGTCTTTTCATCCTCTGCCAAACTGGACCAGGTGTAACTTTGCCCTGTCCCCCTTCTAAAAAAAAAAACAAGTCTTAATATGGAAAAGTGGAAAGCTCCTAAAAAGTAATGAACACAATAGTAAGAGTCTTTTTCCTCCACTTTATGACCATGTCCACTGTTAAAAGAAACCAGTTTTCTTCCTCTCAGCTAAACTTAAAAACCTACAGTATGTGTTATCCAATTAAACTCAGCTTGATCTTTCAACCACAGCATCCATTCAGTCTTCAATGACAATGTTTTCTCTCTCAGGAACGGAGAATGTGGTCAACGCCTGTGTGGAATGTGGCATCCAGTGCCTGGTCTACACCAGCAGCATGGAAGTGATCGGTCCCAACATCAGCGGAGAGCACTTTATCAGGTAAAAATCATTCTGTGTTCACTTGTTGAACTCTGTTCAATTTCACTCTGCTGTTTTCCTCAGCAAGCACACATGGTTGCACTTTAAGCTCACATTGCAGAAATGCTTTGCGTCTTTCAGTTTCTGTGGTCACTATCTCAAATCGTTGCTCTTTTCTTCTCTTGATGCGCCATCATGAAAAACAGGAGGCCTGTACAGAAAGATATCACTGGGCGGAGACACACGTCCACAACACCCAGTAGCCTGTACCCTGGTGGTCTAATCAAGGGGGTTTTATGTTCCTTTACGTCAATATAATCTGGAATGAAAAAGACATTGAATAGGAGGCATTGTCCACAGTCACTGATGCGATATTTGCTCTCTGTTTTCCCTATATTTTGCATCGTGTCTCCAGGTTTAACTCCAAACATGCATTAAGAGTTGTCATGACATGTAAATATAGGCCTGTGACTCAGTGTCAGTCATTAATTAAAGCCTGAATAAGCAAGTACAAGTGTCTATAAGTGTCTTAACATGCTACCAATGGGGATAGCAGTTTAGTACTGTATTCGAGGATGTGCAAATATCCTATTTAGCCTAAATACCACCTGTGAAAAGGAGAAAGTGCTGTTGCTGCAGCCCACTGTTGCTGACATTTGGAAGAATGGTGGTGTTAAATATTCACTGTCTCCGGGGGATGTCTGCATTATTCAACAGGGTGCGTTGTTCTTTCCCAAAATAATAGTGGAGTGTTTTGTTGCAAGGATGCACAGAAACCATAACACAAACTGTGCAAGGATGAAAACGGATGACAAACAATGTGTTCACTCCGGCTGGTGTGAGTCAGAGTTACCGTGGTTGTTTCACAAGTCTCCAAGCAGTGCTTTTTTTAGTATAGGTATAGGGAGTGGTGTGAGGTCATACGCTGTGAGACCATTTACAGGTATGTGTGGGATGGAGAAACCAGCTTTTGTATTCTGGTTGCCTCTGTCTCAGTTCCTTTACCGTATGTTAGCCCATTTACTGCAAATACTTTACATTTGAAATACAATTTTAGATTTTTTATTTTTTCGTCCGTCACAAAAAGCACTATTTGATTATATACGTATTCACCATGCAGCAATACAGTGAGTTTGACAACAATATAAACATTCACTATCTTTACTGTGGTAGACTGCCGTGGGTTTCATGTCTCTGAAAGCTTACGCTCTATGGAAATAAATGGAACCCAACGGCTGTATGGAAAGAGGTTCCGACATAAAATAAAATATGAAATCGAAAACACCAAGGTGTTCTTTGAAAGATGGTTAGCTGTATGGTAAATCTAAATATACCTAAACGATTAGTAGTAATTGGAATTAAATATCCCAAACCAGTGGTACGATCCTTTGCAAAGGGTAAAAGCTGTGGCTCAAAATCAGGAGATAAGAAATGCTTGTAATGGCAAACTTCCAGCATCCCTCTGTCATGAGTGGCTATGAAGACATTCTTCCAGATGGTGTGTGTGCGACTGAGTGGAGTCAGTGCATCTGGGTTCGCACGTACAGCTGAAACTCAGGACAATATTTGGCATTGTCTCTGTGTTCACATGATTAAGTCACTCTGTTTTTGTCTGTTTTATTGTTGGAAAGACTGGTTTCACGAAAGCACTTCAAATACAAACAAGTTGAGGTAAAAGCTGCCAAATGGTTGCGAGGAGAAATACCTTGAGCTATTTTTTCCTTTCTAAATCTGCCTCCCTATCTCCCTCTCTGCAAGTTTCCCCTCTGAGCTACAGTCTACTTGGCCTCGTTTGAAGACATTCCTCTCACACGTGGCAAAGTAAAGAAAACACTACTTACTTTCTCCCGAGACCTGCGCTGACTGTTTGTGTGATTCTTTCTGTACAGGGGCAATGAAGACACACCTTACCATGTGAAACACGCTATGGCCTATCCTAAAAGCAAGTCAAAGGCAGAGAAAATCGTGCTTGAAGCTAATGGAACCACGGTACTTTATATTTTACAATATACATTTCACAAATAAGTGGTTATGGTTTCTGGTGTTGCCATTGTTCGAGCAAAACAAATGTGTACATTTACATTCTTAAGAGTGGTTACATTTTTCAAGTGAGGCAGATTTATTAGGAGCCAGTTAGTATTACATGTTGAGTAGACTTTGCAGGCACACTGACAAAACAAAAAGTGTTGAAATAAGAATCATAAAACCATAATGATGCAGTGAAATACATGAAAGTTGCATATGCAAAATAGACAAAATATTTATTGGCATCCAGATATGTGTATGTATGTGTATCACTGAATATTACTGTGTACTATAATGCTGATTGTATTCTGTAGTTTCTTAACCTTATCTTGAGCTTAAACTGGGTAACAAGCTGAAAGCTTAGATCTTTGCTTACCAAACTGTAACTATGCTTGGTTGGATTCCAGCCTTGGGAAACAATAACACTGTGAGGGAATTTCTTGTTCAGCTTTGCCTTAAAATGTTGCATCATCCCCGTTTGGCCTTGCTGTGGTGTCAAAATCTACCCTTTTACCCCTCTGTGTAAATCCTTGTATTTCCATAGTGTCCTGTTCGATTGTTAACACTGAATGCTGGTTTTGTCTCCTGTCCAGGTGAAGGGTGGAAAATGTTTATATACATGCTCCCTGAGGCCAACGGGGATCTATGGCGAGGGGCACGAGCTAATCAAGGATTTCTACAAGCAGGGTGTACAAAGAGGAGGAGTGATCGTCGGGGGTGTCCCAGAACACTCCGAACATGGACGGGTCTATGCAGGTAAAATTACTGTTTTAGTGAGTCATGATCACAACTTCAGTGCAGCCTGAGAATCCCAACCAACCCCTGTTCTATATTTAACTCACGAGTACCCCAAACTGCAGAGGACAGCAACGCCAATTCCTCTGATGCTCTCTTAAGCTGACTCCTCAACAACTGCTTGCCAACGTGATGACATTTTTAAATCAGCCTCAACGTGCTATTTTTGTTACTTAGTCACGCTATCAACTCTTGCTTACGACCAAATTGCTATTCACCATTATTGCGTTTAAGCATAAGTAACAGCCGACATGCATCTGTGGCTGATATTTGTAGCTCCCTAACAGATTCTGATGATACAGAACTGGAGCATCCCATTTAATTCTAAAAGATGTATCACAAAAAGGATTTACAGTTGCTAAACCTTAACTATTGTGGATCACTATTAGTATATTATACACTGTAGATCTTTTGGAAATTGTAGCATGCACTCAGCTGATGTTAAAGAAAATGTCAGTGTGATGTGATCAGAGGTGTGAAGCAGGACAAAACACACAAGGGTTGTACTTGCACACAATTTTGATGTACGGTAAATATTGTTTACTTTTACACTACTAGACTTATCTGACAGCAAGTGGAGATTATAATTTTATATTCAACATTGTCAGAAAACTTTGGTGTTGTTCTGTAAACATGTTCTTCTCCAAAATGTTAAATTTTCAGGAATTCTGGAAAAGGATGTCTTGATTTAGCTTGATGACACAATTAGACAATATTTTTAAAAAATTAACTGAATGTGTAGTTATATTTTAATTCTACCTCTCCTCTTCATACAGTATTTGGTGTAAGTCATAAATTCAGCTCCTAATAACAGGTGTTATCGTTAAGAACTTTGCAAAACACACGTTCCAAATAGGCGAGAACAAGGAATGATGTTCTTCAGACGGACTACTTTTTCTATTGGCACTCAAGTCCATTTTACTGCTAAAGTATTTCTACTAAGGTAAATGATTTGAGTACTTCTTCCCTCATTCAAGCTGATATTAACCTACTTGTTTGTGTTCCTAGGCAACGTGGCCTGGATGCATGTACTTGCAGCCCGAGCCCTGAGAGAGCAGCCACAGAGAGTCGGAGGGGAAGCATTCTTCTGCTACGATGACTCACCCTACAAGAACTACGAGGATTTCAACATGCTGTTCCTCTCCACATTTAACTTCCGAAGGGTCCGCATGCCCTTACTGGTGCTATGGTTCCTAGCCGTGGTTAATGACCTGCTCCGCTGGGTACTGAGCCCTGTGTACAACTATACGCCCCTGCTGAACCGTTACACCTTGGCCGTTGCTAGTACCTCCTTCACTGTCCGCACAGACAAAGCCATGCGTCATTTCCAGTACCGACCTCTATATGACTGGGATCAATGTCGAGCCCGTACACAGAAATGGGTTGACACATTCCCTCTGGATAACCCCAAAGACTCCTAACGTGACCTTAACTACTGCAGCACTCATCGGAAGCTGCTACGTAGACATGCAGGGCTTCAGATATACAGTGTATACAGTTAGGTCCATAAGTATTTGGACAGTTACACAAGTTTTGTGCTTTTGCCTCTGTCCACCATCACAATGGATTTTAAACAAAGCAATCAAGATGTGATTGAAGAGTAGACTTTCAGCTTTAATTCAAGGTGTTCCACAGAAATATCCCATTAACCGTGATAATTCTTGGCTGAAAATCCTTTGCAGTCAATGACTGCCTGAAGTCTGGAACCCATGGACATCACCAAATGCTGAGTTTCCTCCTTTCCATTGGAGTCCGTTCATTCTTGTTTTGTTGGTACAACCACCAAGGTATAACCACCGAGGGATTGTGCCTTTTTTTTAAGAATGTGCAGTAGTATTTAGACATTAATCCTACACCAAATGTCAGTTGTGACCAATGTAAACACAATTTACAAGCATTTACTAAATACATATGAACTTTAGACCTGTATTTTAGTAATATATATTGATATAGGTTGCATAATTCATTCATTCATTCATTAACCATACTGCTTATCCCGAAGGGTCGCGGGGGGGGGGGGCTGGAGCCAATCCCAGCTAACATTGGGCGAGAGGCAGGAAACACCCTGGACTGGTCGCCAGTCAATCGCAGGGCAGGTTGCATAATTTAAAACAAATTTTATATACTTGCCAATTTTTAATTATTCACATTTGCTTTGGTGGTTGACACATTTTACTGTGTATAATAAACTCGGACCACATGTTTTCATATCTGTATGTTTTAATAAAGACATTGTGATCATTGCATACGTTTTAATAAAGATGATTTAATATATTCTACATGGCTTGGCTTTTTGTGATTTTTGCAATTGATTCACATTAGAGAGAGGCTGCATTTCCCTGTTTGCACTGCCTGGAGACCTAACTCCGCTTAAGTCATTGATTCAGTTTCAACGTCACCATTTACACATGGTTACTGGGAGTTCACCTTTGGATTACCATGGAGACTGAACTTTATTTACCCACATTGCAAAAAACCCTTAGTCCTTCTCTGTACCCTTGTGGAAACTTGCCTTCAGACTCTATGACAACCAGCTGGATAGCATTTATTTGTATGACAGAGACTAATTATATGGGAGTTCCCTTGCAGAATAAGTTGACATTGTTCCAGCTTGCCTGGGTGTCCCCCTATTTCCATGGTTTTCCATGGCAATGCTCACAACATTTACATGCCTGCTAATATGAAAAGGAAAGCAGAGACATGACTCACTATATATATATATATATATATATATATATATATAATATTAGTAGAAGGGGGTGGGGGGGTGTGGTTTGTATATAGTAGATGTGTTTTGATGGATTACAACAACTGTGACTGTCTACCAAACGCGTGTAATTAAAGCGGATTGCGCCATCTACTGGTCCAACAGAAAAGTAAAGTGGAAAAACATTGAGGTGACTTGTCATTGCGCGTTTTTATTATTGCGGCAGACTGTATTTACCCTCCCATCGTTATAACTTGGCGAATGTATTGTATTTACTTGGTTCTAATACACCTATTTCTAACTTCGCTGTAACTGACTTACAAGCAAACACATTTGATCATTAAAGACACTGTAATGAACTAGTGTGATCAAATTCAAATTCGCCGGGATAACCCTGTCCAGGTACACTGCACAGGTGTACAACTGCAGCTTCCTGCTGTGGCAGGGCGGCTCCTGTGCGTGCGGGTGCACGACGACATTGACGAGAACACGCACGTAGCTGTCAGTAGGAAATGCGGGCTGCGGGTGCTGGATGTGCCCCTGTCGCCGTGCTTGGCTACATTAAACAAAGACTGTAATCTTTCTATCAGAATGAAAACTATTACTTAGAAGGTCACTTGCATTTCATGAGACTGGTCGCTGCAGGTCTAACCGATGTAACCGAAACATGCAGCTAGCTAGCTAGGCTAACAGAAATAGAACACTATCGGCGCTAATGCTAAGAGTTACGTTAAGCTAAAGTAAGCTAACTTAGCTGGCTGGTAACGTAGCTAGCTAGCTAGCTAGCTCGCCGATTGCAGGACATTTGCTCTTCCAGGTCCTCGCCCATTTCAGCGGTTCCTGCCCCGGTCTCGCGTCTTCGCGTTTTCATTTTCACAGAGGAGGTTGCGGAACCGGAGCTGTGGCGGGGGGGCGTGCGGATAGGAACCCCCTGGCTATCCAGGCGGACGGATCACAGTGACACGCCAGCCGTGGGTGAGTTGAGCAGCGGAGCTGAAGTTGTAGTAGCCCGGGGTCGCGGGGTGGACAAGGCCGTGGACGCCGTTCGGGCAGGGCCTGGCAGGCTGGCAGGCAGGGTGCTGACTATTAGCTATTAGTAAACCATTGCCCCTGTGTGCTGAATCGGGAAGTCTTCGACAGAGGCCTCTAGACGAGGATGTGACAAAAACAGAAACCAGTGGCTGATGTTATTAGCTTCTAGCATGTAACCGATAGCTGTTTGGAACCAGCACAACAGACATTAACCGGATTCGTCAGCAAAACACTGGATGACGGACGCTTTGTTGATGCACCGGTACATCTGGACAAGAAACCGTTAATGCAGCTCTGGCAACAGCACTGCCTTTCTGTGCTGCTGGCTAGCCCGCTGATACAGTACAACTGTGGTAAAGTGAACTGTTACAGCTGCTGTACGCTTTTAGATTGTTTTGGTGTGACGTCTGTATGCTCACATGTGCTGTTCTGAAAGAAAGATGCTGAATTGTGCGTGTATACCATTGTGTAGTAAATGTTACTCTGTGACATCGGTTTCTGTGTCGCAAAAGAGGTCGAAACATTTATTGATGTAAACAATGTTATTTCATTTATATGAAGAATATCCCATTTGAAGTTACAAGTAAAACCAGTTAAGGCTGAAAGTGGATTGGGGTTATAAAATCTGCGTGTCTGTGTGTGTATATGTTGGCAGTGTCTCATTGAATTTTCAGGATTTCAAAATGTAGTTAACTTCTTGCTTTTCCAATCCAATTCTCTGATGCAATTTTAAGAAGAGGAACTCTGTGCATATTCTTTACAGAAAATGGCTGGAAGTCTGTTTTTCATAGACACCTTTTCTCTTTTTTTGTGTGTGTCAAGCATGGACATTTAAAGTTGCCAGCTTCATGACTTGTTTCTGAGAAATTTTGAGTTTCTATCCACTAGAAATATGTTGAGAAATTGTTTATGATCCAAATAGCTGCAGGTCTTGGCAAAAGAAAACTTGCCTTCATAATTTTCTTTCTATTTGTAAAGGAGAGATCAGAGTGGAACCATGGCTGAACTCTCCACCTTATCCCCATCTCCACCTGCATTGGATAATCCTCATGCAGCTCCATCCATTCCTCCATCCTCATCAGCGCTCCCTGCTCCAGAGTCTGATAGGGAGATGCACAGACCCAAGTCTTCCCTCTACAATGACCGCACTTTGGGAAAAGCGTCACCCGTGACTCCCTACCCACCCTCAAGTCCTCCCAGACTCACTGCTGAGACCAACCTCACATTATTGGTAAATGAGGCTGCTGCACATAGAGAGGAATCAGCAGGGAAAGATGCAGACACTGGAGCGCATGTTCTTAAGCAGGAGACAATGACCAGTGACCCAGCAGCTGCAGAGCTCTTGAATACTAAAACAGAGACCCCAGCACTGTCAAGTGAGCCATCAGCTCAGAGCGAAGTGCAAGTTCAACAACAACAACAGGCCTCTCCCTCTCCTGATCTCAATCCTGGACCTAATCTCTACCCTAATGTGCATGTCACCCACAATCCAAATCCTGTTATTGATGATGGTCAATTTATAGCGGACCAAACCCAAGCCGCTGCAGCTTCCAATCCCACGCCTGTCCCTCCGGCATCCACTGATATGGCACTATCAGCCATGGCTGAAGAGGAGCAACCTCAGCCACTTCAACAAGCACAAAACCCCCAAAGTCAGCCTCCTCCTCTCTCCCCGAAGCCTGACACTCCCAGTGACGCAAGGAAAGCAGAACTGCCCAGCACCCCCACCAGAGATGAACACCCCAGCCCTACTGTCCCAGTGATCCAAGAGCCAGCCTCTTTCTTCCCGCTGCCCAACCCCCGGCCAGCCCTTGACACCCTCAGCTACCTAGATTCAGCCAGCCTGATGTCGGGGACGTTGGAGTCTCTGTCTGGGCTGGGAGAGGATGGCAGCTCTATTGGCTCAGACTCAGAGATCAATGGCCTGACTGTCAGACGCACTGACAAATATGGCTTCCTGGGTGGGAATCAGTACAGTGAAAGTGGGTAAGTATTAAGACATTAACTAATGACTCACAATCCCACTGCAAAATATCAATTATGTCCACTGTGTGATTTAATGTTTGATGGAGGGGGAAAAAAGACGTGTCTCTTTTTACACCAAGGTTCCATGCAGACAGTTCACCATTTGCAATCTGAGATGTCATTACATTATGTCCAGAGAATTGGTTTACACAGATAAATGTAAATCCTGCCTGAAAATCTCCTTTTAATCGGCCACTTTGCCTTCCCCAGACATCTTAATCACTCTGTCATCCATATGCCCCAAAAGAGATCTGCCTCTTCTCTCGTTCTCACCCTCTCTTTCCTGACTTCCTGCCCTCCTCTGCTGTTCTAAACACGTCTGTCCATCCTTTAGCTCTTGCTTTGATCTGACTCAGATAATGCTGAGAGCGTTTTTGTGACTCAGTATGTACTGACTGTGTGACTCTGTGGTCACACCCATCTGCTATCTTCCTCTCTTTCTTGTCAGATTGGCATCTACTTTTCTGACAAGCTAATTGCTCTTCCACTGTTGAATAATTAAAATGAAATTGATTTACCATTTATCAGTGCTGGCATGCGTTCTCATCAATGTTAAAGATGTCCTGTAGAGAGAAAGTGTAGTCATTCATTTGTGCCATTAGATTGGCGTTACAAATCTCTGAACATGAGATTAATAGTATGAAAAGAAAAAATGTACGGAGTCATTTTTACTCTATTTACTCTATTACTCACTTTTACAGTGAAAAGGAAGTTCGAGTTGAAGTCGCCAGACAGAGGGAGGTAAAATGGCTTGATATGTTCCACAACTGGGATAAGTGGATCAAACACCGCTTCCAGAAGGTATGAGAAACAGCCTTTCAGATGTGTTTCAGATGTACTTGGATTGGCTATATTTGACATTGTGCCACATCTTATACCCCGTCTGTCTGTCTGTGTGGTACAGGTGAAGTTGCGCTGCAGGAAGGGAATTCCATCTTCTCTCAGAGCCAAAGCTTGGCAGCTGCTGTCCAACAGCCAGGATCTCCTAGATGCCAACCCTGGGAAATTTGAGGTATCACTGCGGCCATAATGTCTTCCTTTTTTTTCTTCCTCATCTTCTTTGTTTTAGAACATTTGTAAATTTATCTCCGAGGCTGAAAGATGTAGAAAAAACATGAGGTCTGGGATGCGGTCATCAATTTGCACAGACAAATAAACAGGTAGAATTCATTACACATGGATTCAGATGCAGTTGACCCCTAGTATTTAGGAGAAAAGAGGAAGACTGTTCAAAATGGAAAAAAAGCACTTATCACTGTACATTTCCTGAGAGTAACAATCCAATTTCATCAAGTATTGGTAAATGGTCAACAGTGTCTATGAGAAGGGACATAGTAGAGGGTTTTCTCTTGACGCCAGCGTTTGGTAACATGTAGCCCTGAGGATCTTCAGGACAACTGTTACCATATTGTCAACAACACTAATGTCACCACACAAAAAGTAGACATCTTACTGCACACTGCTTGTTAAAATCTGCTCTCCTAATCTTTTCTCTCTCTGTCTCTCTCTAAAGTCGGTTAAAGAGAGTATTGAGAATATTTAAGTGTTTTTAATGCAAAGTTGTGGCTGAGTAGGGCAATATCAGCTCAAGGGGTGCTAAAAGGGCACATGCGCAGACCTAGTGAGCTGTAAGCCTCTTATCAGGGCAGGTAATCCTGCCTGTCAGCGCCCAGTGTGGCATCCACCCTGGAGGAGGGGGGTCTGGCCTCAGCTGGGCCTGGGTCCCAGCAGTCTGCTTAGTGTTGTTTGTGTTGTCTAAGGAAGACTCTCAAATGTGGTTTCATACCGGGCTTTGCTGTTTAATCCGCTTTGAAGGCTTATTTGGAAACTGTCTCATGAGTCAATGAGAATTTTTCTAAAACTTGTATCAATTTATTTATTTTTTACTGTAGGAGCTGGAGAGAGAGCAGGGAGAAGCTAAATGGCTGGACATTATAGAGAAGGATCTCCACAGACAGTTCCCCTTCCATGAGATGTTTGCTGCTCGTGGTGGCCATGGGTAAAAATACGACACTCACCCTTAGTCTGCACACTGACTGCAATCCTCAAATGTTATGTAACCATTAGCAGATAATGTTTTGCTCCTGAATGGGTCTTTATGATTTGTAATTGCCTGGCAACTTGTACCAATGTGTATATATTTGTCAGTAAGTATACATAATTTTCATGGAGAAATTGGGCCATCAGACTAAGTGATTACAGGATATAAGCAGGAAAATGGTGTAAATTAGAACAGAGTAAAATATCAAAAATAGCAGAACCATTCAACAATGTCATACAGAAAATGATACCAATAGAAAATGCTGAAAATGAGGATGTATTTTCTTTTAAAGTGAATGAGATGTATTGTGGACAATTTTGTTGTTTGTCCCTGCAGGCAACAGGATCTGTACCGAATTTTGAAGGCCTACACCATCTACCGGCCTGACGAGGGCTACTGCCAGGCGCAGGCTCCAGTGGCTGCAGTGCTGCTCATGCATATGCCTGCTGAGGTGAGGGGCTGAGCCACTGAGGTACAGGTGCTCACTTGGTGGGAAATGAAAAGGCTTCACCAGTGTCAGTTCTGTAGTGATGACTGAACAGTTCGATTACTTTACACAGCTTCATAAATTCGCTGCCCGCTAATGAGTTGTGTTGAAATTACATTACCACCAATGGACTGTAATGAATAGAAAAATTATGAATACCATACAATTTACTTGATTCCAAAATGCCTCCATACACACACACATATATATAGACTGTATTCTAGGTCAAATGCCCTTGTATGGTTTTACATGAGACAAAATCATTTCCAACTTGATGTTAGGAAGAGGAGTTAACGTCACAAGATTCAGTTTGTTTTTGAGCAGTAATGCTTGATCAGATTTCATGGCATTTTTATTTTATTTTATTTATTTATTTATTTTTGTTCAAGCATGAGCTCGCTCTCTGCTCATCCCTCCTCACACATAGCTCATGAGAAAACGAGAGTGGGGGCGTGCGAGAAAGCAAAACAAAAGTGAAACTTTATTTGGTTCTTATTTCATTGGGGTTACTTACTAAATTGAAAATTGTAGCAGAAAGCAGACAGGTGAAACTGCTGTGACTATAAACTGCAAATATCAAGCGTGTGTGATACAGACAGGACTAGTTACAGTTGCATCGCTCGGTAACCACAGTGGGCGACTTTCTTACAGCAGGGTGACCACACGGACCTGCCTAATCTGTATTCTGCCAGATCATTCAGTCACATGTATAAATGGGTGTATGACAATAGGTGTCTGTGTGAGGGGCTTTTGCTGTAACGTAGTGATACTCAAGTAGCGCTTTGTGTTAATACTAGTTGATGCCGCAAACCGTGTCTTTATCTACTAAAAGTGTTATTTCACAGTTTCAATTGCAGCCATTTTCTGTTTGATAGGACAGGGAGGCCATGTATGTAAATATATTTTATATCTCACTACGTCACAACACAGCCTGTCATTTACGCACAACAAATACAGGAAGAAGGAAGAGTGAGAAAATATGGCTGATGAATAATGTGCACTTTTTTCTATTTTGGGAGAGCCCCAAAAAGCAGGAAACAGTGGGCATTGATGAAATTGTGTTTCAACTCACTACTTTGTGATAACATTTATTATATTATACCTCATTTGCAGTTGACCGTAACTGTTTGGTTTTGTGATTGATTTGGTTCTGTTTTACAGCAAGCTTTTTGGTGCCTCGTCCAGATATGCGAGAAGTACCTTCCTGGCTACTACAGCGCTGGACTAGTGAGTGAATGAAGCATCTCATGTCTGTCTTTTGTCAGGCCTTCATGTTAGTTTCTCTGCTTCATTGACTCGTCATTTCGGCATTTTAGGAAGCAATCCAGCTGGATGGCGAGATCTTCTTCTCGCTGTTACGGCGTACGTGTCCGATGGCATACCGTCATCTTAAGAAGTTCAAGATTGACCCAATTCTCTACATGACTGAATGGTTCATGTGTATCTTCTCACGCACCTTACCATGGGCCAGTGTACTGCGTGTGTGGGACATGTTCTTCTGTGAAGGTACTATACATATCCACACAGTTCAGCCGGCTCTCAGTCCTCTTGTCTGTTTATAACTGAGTTGTTTTCCTACATTTACCTCTAGCTGTATGAATTATGGGCTGTGAACAAATGGAACATTGTTCTGTCACGAATTCCTTTTCTTGCTTGAGTAGAAAAGGTTTTGGCAGTTGTGTCAAATTCAGCTATATTTTTGCTCTTTAGTTTGACAGAAACCTGACTTGCGTCTCTGGTTGTAGGGGTGAAGATAGTGTTTCGTGTGGGCCTGGTGCTGCTGAAACAGATGCTTGGCTCTGTGGATAAACTTCGGGAGCTACAGGGCATGTATGAAACCATGGAGCGTCTAAGGAACATCTCCCCTGACACTATCAGAGAGGACATATTGGTACAGGAGGTGGGTCTCTTTCTCTTGGCTTCATAGACCATGTACAAACGCAAAACTTGCATCTGTTTTTACTCAGCAACACGAGTTATGAGTCACTTTGTCCTGTAGTGCCCAGTCTAGAAATCTTCACTTCCTCTGTCTGTCTCATCCTTGTCTGATGTGCTGTCCTCCAGATTGTCACGCTCCCGGTGACGGAGGCGCTCATAGAGAGGGAGTGCACCATCCAGGTGAGGAAGTGGAGGGAGTCCAGAGGGGAACTGACACACCAGCCAGGCCGGCGCCTCCACGGTACGAGGGCCATCTTCGAGTTCAAACGCCGCGCCGCCTCCATCAGCTCCGGTGGCAGCTTCTCTTTCCTGGGAAGTCCGATTCCTCCGCCAGGACCCCTCAGGGCCTCTTCCAGCCTCCTCTCACTCCCTGGCTTCCGTAGGTCCAAGGCTCCTTTCCACTCCCACCCCAAGAAAGGCTCCTTCTCAGGGCCATCAGGAATGGAAGGCATGCCGCATCAGTCCCCACCTGCAGTAACATCCATCCCAGGACGAGGCGCCAGCCACAAACCACCTATTCCTTTAGGGGCAAGTCAGAGGGCACCAGCACCCCCTGTTCAGAGCCCCTTAATTGGGAGTGTGGCTGGCTCATCACGTGGGCCTGTTCAAGCCTCAGAAGTCACCTCAGCACAGGGCCAGGCTACTGCCTTGACCCCAATGCAAAGCACAGCACCACCACCCAGCACTCTATCCCCCTCCCCTAAGATCGTCTCTGAGCAAATTACTCCTACTATCCCCTCTCCTACTGCAAACAACACCCCCCTGCCGCCATTTCCAGATTCAAAAAAAGAAGTGGTGCCAGCGGCTGATGCCACAACTGGAGAGGAAGAGGGAAACAAGAAGAAGAAGAGCAAAGAAGGCAAGAAGAAGGAAAAGGAAGATGAGAAGAAAAAACTGAAGGAAAAGAAAGAAAAGGAAAAGGCTGAAAAAGAGAGGCAAAGGAAGGAGAAAGAGAGGCTAGAAAAAGAGAAGAAGAAAGGGGGGAAGAAAAAAGACAAAGTGGGAGGAGAAGCCGAGGACAAAAATGGAGCTACAGCAGCGAGAGATTCGGCCTAGTTTTCCACCTTGTCATTCCAGGATGATGAAAAGGGACGCTGGTCAAAATAAGAGGTCAGGGGAACAAAAGACCCCCAGAAACAGAGTGATTTAATTAATAAGAATTGGATGGCTTCCTGTATAATGCATCCTTTCGAAGACTTAACATAGTTCCAGCACTATAGTGGAGAAAACTGGATCATGGTTTTAATAGCACCTCAGGGGACTTTTTGCCCCTCGTTCAATGCTTTTTTTTTTCACCGAGTTTTAACAAGATGGGATACATTTCCTTTTTCAACTGGAGCATGGACTGTGAATCAGAAGATTACAGTCATTACAGTTTATCTGTTTGTTTTTTTATTCATTTTTTTTTTTTTCCATTTTTATTATTTTAATCAGATCGATGACTGTGGTTAGAGATACATCGACTGAAGGAACTGTTGAACTTAGAAGGTTTGCAGAAATAGTTATGGTGCCATAGATGATGTAAATAAAAAGTCTAGTCTACCTACAGTGCATAGGATCCTGTCAGCACTCGATATGCCCCATCAGTTCTCATCTGTGGACAGGTTATCTGGATGCCTGGAACAAAAAGAAAAGAAAACCATTCAATGTCGTCTCAAATGCAGACACTGAGGGCAGAAATGCTAGCAATGTTGTTGAGGATGTATTTATTGTCATGTTAAATGTTGTTAGTGTGTGCCTTAGTAGTATAGTGAAATGTGTTACTGTTCTATGTGAGACCTTCCTGTTTTCGGGTCTCTCTCTGCCTGTGTCTATTCAAATCTCAAGTCAAACCATCATTGAATCGTGTGTGGTTCTCCCCAGATTCGTCTGTCATTGGTATAAATCTGATGGGGTAAATGAAGGGATGTCCACAGACAAAAAGAGGGAGAAATTTGAAAATACAACTAGACACCGTGGGTTTTTAAAAACTTTTTTTTTTTTTTAATAGTCCATTTACATCGATCAGCCATGGCATGATGACAACATGGTCACCCTGTCCGGTCCCTATATACAAAAAACCTTGATGCTCTGTGTGTTCTGACACCTTTCTACCAGAACCAGCATTCATTTTTTCAGCAGTTTGAGCTACAGAAGCTGAATTATTATTATTTTTTTCTTTCAAAACTGGTCACCTGAAAACCTGCAATACCCAGCAGTGACTGTGCACAAGGCCTGCAGACGAAATGTCCATCTGTAAAATTTGTATTATTTTCCTCTTGACAAACCGAATCCTACATGTGTTTTCTTTAGCCATATTTCAGCATGGGCAAGAGCTTAAGTTCATTGACCATTTAGAATGTGATTTCAAGTATCTCAAGAGAATGAAGGATGATTTTTTTGCACTTGTGATTTTGTCACAAAGCACCACTGAAGTCAACCACTCTGTTAGTGTAGTGACTTAGAAAAGGAGTCAACAGGCCAGTTTCGCAGTTTGAAATCGGTTTGTTGAGGACCTATAGGAAGCCACTTGGCTGGAGGTGCCAGGTGGGCCAATGTAGCATTAACCTCTGATCTTTTACCTTCAGGCTCTGATGTATTTATGTACAAAGTGGTTAATTTAATCAAATATAGTATATTATGAATTATTATTATTATTTTGGATCTGACTATTTTTCTATGCGAGTAAGAGACACCTGGTTGACTGGAATAATGGTCGACTACACAGTGTAGTTGCAGCGGGATCATTAAGTGTTTATTTTTAGTTTATTTTTATTTGTTTTCCTTTGTCCTCGTAAAGTCCTCTGCTTTAACGCAACAATCTCGATGCATGTCGTTGCTGTGATTTAAATTTACTGTCATGGTTGTTTTGGTTAACTATTAGGTTCACGAGTCTCCAGTTTACTAAAGTGCAGTATTAAACAGGCCTGAGTGGTAACAAATGGGCTTCAGACAGAATTTTTGGGAATTGAAGGTCTTAATAGTACTGATTAATAGTCTAAGAGGTGATTTATGAGCTTTGAATAGTTTAATTTGAGATCTTCAGTATATCTGTCTCACGAAGTTGTGTTGTAAGTTACATTCATAATGACTTATAAACTAACTCCCTAACCTATTTACACTCAGTGTTCTGTACTGTAAAATATTTATGCATACATTAAACTGCACTGAACCCCATCAGTATACGATGAATAGTGCCAGGTAGTTAGTGCAAAACCATTTGATGGAAAATAAAACATTGATGCTCTAAAACTGAACTGTTTTTGTAGTTAAGGATTAGAGGGACTTTCGTGTAATTGTAGCCAACGTGTCCTCCATATTCATTGTTTTTCAGTTATTTCAGGTCTCTACGTGGCTGTTATTCAATATATAAATATCACATGCTCCCTCTCTCTTGTAATTTGATGCCAGTGCATTTATAGGCGCAGATTAGTTTAGTGTTAGTGAGGATAAACTGAACACATCTATGCAAACCATCGTCCATCGTAACTATTGGTAGTGTGTGTGGGGACGGCAGCACTGATTTCACCTCTGATCGTGATGGTCAGATTGGTTCCATGGAAAAATGAGTTTTGTGCTTCAGTAGGTGTTTTCCCGAGCACACTTTGAGACCCACGAACTACAATATCTTATGAGCAATACGTCCTCCCAGCTCACGTCTTGATGATACTTTCTCTTTGTTCAGAGCTTGTGATTTTTCCCCCTGTGGAAGCAGCACTTAACTCTGCAATATTGAGGGTGAATCCATTTCTACAGGTCCTTTGTGCATTTCTGCATTGGTTCTGAAATTATCATTCTTGAATACATTTTATTGGGAATGACTCCACTGATGCAAATATTTAAAGGAGCATTTCAGCTGTTTTCCTCCATGCCGTTATGTCTTTTGTGTTTTTAAGTTTACATGTCACTCCGGCAACAGTGAAATAAAAATCATAGCTAATTGATTTCATTCCTTCAGATCTACAACTGATGTATTTAAGTGATGATGATAATGACATTTGTGATGAGTAATAAACCATAATATATTAAATCATGTTGTTTGTCTTTTGAAATGTGGATGATAAATTCACAATAGTAGCGATGAAGAACCTGAGATCATGTTGTGTGTCTGCTCGTGCAACTGTTGATCGTGTTCTGTGGATTTAAATAACCAGCATTTATTTTGAACCAGGGTACATCAGCTGTCACTGCTATGACGTAGGTAGTTTGGTCATTTGTCCTTTAACTGCCATATAACACAAACTTCAAGGACTGTCTTTTTTCACCTACATAACATTGCTAAAATCAGGAACATCCTGTCTCCAAAAGATGCAGAAAAACTAGTCCATGCATTTGTTTGTCAAGGCTGGACAACTGCAGCTCCCTACTATCAGGCTGCTCCAATAAGTCCCTTAAGACTCTCCAGCTGATCCAAAATGCTGCAGCACGTTTACCGACAACCAGGAAAAGAGATTCTTCTACAGCTTTTCTGCAGTGGCTACCTGTAAAATCCTTCTCCTCGCCTACAAAGCCCTTAATGGTCAGGCACCATCATATCTTAAAGAGCTCATAGTGCCCTGTTACCCCACTAGAG
>JAVQJF010086971.1:0-30136 GCA_036023855.1 Gadopsis marmoratus
CCTTAAAATCAATTCTAAATGTTACAGGAAGCCAGTGCAAAGCAGCTAAAACTGGACTAATATGCTCTCTCCTCTTAGTTCTGGTTAGTAGCCGAGCTGCAGAGTTTTGAATGAGCTGAAGTCTAAGAGACAGACTGAAGAAGCGGTGAGTCCACCATCAGTCATTTAGTATTATTGCACCTGTAAATTATCATCTCATCATTAACTACAGCTGGAGTGGTTTATATAGTGGAAAAATAACTGAAGAGCCCGTACACCCCTTTGGTTGCCTGCTCCTCTCTGCAGGAGGAGCAGGCAACCACCAACCTGTCCAAGTACAGGAAGCTCCAGCATGAGCTTGATGATGCAGAGGAGAGAGCCGACATGGCCGAAACACAGGTCAACAAGCTCCGGGTCCGCACCCGGGACCAAGGTAGCAAGGTTAGTAAATTAAATACATAATGCATTTCATATTACAGTATGCTGCGGAATTGTATGACCTTTGGTAGTATTTATTCAACTTAACAAGTACTAATCTTAGAAGGGACTGTGAATACACTACAGGGGCTCACATAGCCCACTCGTGACCTCTGTTATAACTATGACACTGTGTATGTGGTTGCTAATAAACATCCCTGTCTTGTGTATTTCAGCTTGCTGAGTGATGTGGTGAGGCTGAACGCTGCCACCAAACACATCACAGCCAGCCAGCTGCAACAGCTGTGCTGGACTGTGAAGACGCAACCAAATAAAGACTTTTAAACCTTTTAAATACGACTGTTTTGGCGGGTGTTTTCAGTGTGAATATGAGATAACAGAAATCCCACAGAGAAGGTCAAAAGAAGAATTTATTATATTATTTTGACAAACAGCTGTTAAATAAGGAAAATGAAGATCAATACCAGCATTAGAGGAACATGAGGGTGAAAGTTGGTTACAGAAGTAGTTATAGAACGTGAAACTGAAACATGAATCTTTTGTTTGTTTGATGGTTAAACAAGGTTAGTGAGAGATTAAGACTGAAGTGTGCAGAGAGGTGCATTTATAACAACCATGTGAGGTTTTATGCATTTTTCAATGCCAACGCAAAAACAAAAGTATGAATTCAGAATCTAGATTTTACACCTCGACTGTTATCCACCGTCAGCGTCTCTTAAAAGTCCTTCTTTTCATCACAAACGCTATAGATGCTGTCGATCCTGGTGAGGTGAGACGAGACACAATCAGATTGAGTTTTGAATGCGAGTTTAGGACCGGCTGCAAAATGTGTAAAAATTAATAATATCCTCATTGTGCTGAACAGTACATCATAAATCTCCAGTTAATGAAGTCAAAATATCAGGGATCTAAAATATAAACAAGTGTTAAACACTATGCAGCATGTACTTGGCCCAGAGGATAACATTTCACCATTTTCTATACAAACCAATGAATTAAGTCTAAGGCCTACTAGGAGCATCACACCACATACAGCAAAACCGTCGAGAACCAATTCTCGTCATACAGAAAGGTCACGCTCTCCGAAATTCAGATCACGAAGCTACAGAAGTCAGGACTCGGAGATTGTTTATATAGTTGCTCCAGAAGAGCGCTCACAACATTCATGTGTTTATACCAATAGCCTCAGTGACTTCCATGGTGGATGACTGGAGTGGTAAGAGGGACTTGGATCAATGAGAACACACGATCAGCACTAAGAATGTAACGTGTGTCCAAACACATACTGTTCATCAAGAAACCAAATGCAGTTATCTCAGGAATCCAGCAGAGAAACAGAAGCACTTGAAAAGTGTAGTTGCATTAACTTCACTGCAAAGCACAAAAGATGAACTAATGCAAAGTATGTGCACACCCATCAAGATATTTAAGACATGCTGAATGAAAGCTAGAAAACAAAAAGTAAACATTTCTGGTTAATTAGCTTTAAAGCAAATAAAAGGCTGTCAAAGTGTAAAGGACATTTGTGTTTGCATCCCAAGGCGGCATAGCACTAGTAACTCATGGTATCAGGGGCCAACTGTAGAAATGCCCTTATACATTCACATGAACATGTATTAAGACTCATGACATGCTGCGAGTAAAACTGTACACTTGTTATTAGATGTAGTTTGATCTGTCCGGTGTCAGGATAAAATATGAGGTAGCTCATCCATTTGTACTTATCTCAGGTTGGGTCCGTTTAATTCGAGACACTGAATATCTGCTCGGCTGCGCATCTTCCATTTCCACAAAACGGCTGCACATTCAGGACACATCAACACAGCTTCATCTTTATCCAAAATTAAGATCAAGCGGTGCCATGCAAAAAGGAGCCGTCACAAAGATCGTCAGTCTCAGCTCGTAGTCAAAGATCGAGAAATCCCAGAAACCAGAGAGTGGTAAACCTTCAATCCAATGCTGATGACGTTGGGCAAAAGGCTAATTTACGTAACTATGTATGGACTGGAACAATAAAGTGGTATATTAACACTAGCGCCTGCATAGTTTATTCTCTTCCAACAACATGGATACAAATTGTTACAAAATGAAGATGTTTTTTAATCAACAAACTGTGTTAAAATATAATAAAACAATAAAAACAATGTAATCTGTGCAACGTTTTATTCTACAGTTTATCCAGAGCTAAAAGCCATTGTTTTCAACGAGACAAAAGAAAAAAATCAACAAAAATTAACCTGGGAAAGAAACGAGTCCCTGGCTGAAACATCTGAAGCCACAAAAGAGTGGGTGGTTGTAGGTGAGAGGAGCCCCGTGTGTGATCTGTGAAACATGTCAGCTGGCCCACAAGCTACCTAAATGTGCCGAGTAGAGCCAAAAAGCACCAATCAACAATAGCCACCTAATAAAATAGGCCCACAGATGGGTTAAATGAAAACGCCGTTCATTGAGAAGACTCCTGCAAAGACTCCAGTGTGACCAGCTTCCCCCACAGGTCAGGCAGTGGAGCGGCACGGAGTCAACAGAGTGTGCACGTAGTGGGAGGGTGAGGTCGGTGACTCCTGGCAGCCCTGTGACACACGCGCCACTGACCTGCACATCTGGGTGGCCATTTCCAATCCACTTCCATGTGACAAGAATCTTCTTTTCTTACATACTTTGTTGAATCATACATATTTCTTTCATAGAATTTTGTATAGGTTATATAAAAGGCTCTATTTGAATGTCACCTAAAGCAAATAACCAATGCAGGTGACATTTCGCAAGGTCCCTTAGTTGTCTGTTAAACGATGTGGGCGTTCTGGGGTGGGCATAAAGGTGTCCCCTTCTTCCTTTGAAGAAGGGGACGATAACTTAGTGAGAAGATGACGGCCGGGCAAATTACATCCCATCACATCTGTGATGACAGCCTTCATGCGAAAGTACAGACAGCAAACAGGTGAGTCTTAACATCCAGAACGCAGTCACAAAGCACCTGGATGGCTCAGCTCAGTGGAGTCACCACCAGTTTTTGGTGTCCATGCTCCCTGTGACCTTCTGCCCTGTCCCACCCGCCGGCACGCTGAGTGCACACACTGGATGTCAATCTTCCAGCAGGTCTCTGTCCAGATCCATGAAAGGCTCATCAATGTAGCTTGCTATGGCGCACAGAGAAGTCCTGTCTGAGCCCAGCAGCACTGACACTGTCTCCTTCCAGTAGCTGAATGGGATACAGGAGCTCTGAGGAGGGAAACCAGAGAGGACTTAGAACAATATAAATCATTTTAGTAAGTCCCATTGAGATCGAGATCTCATTTTCATGCGAGACATGAGTACATAAGTGTATCAATGAAACATTATCAATGAAACAACACGCAGCAGCTGGGCTTCTTAGTGGTTTTAACAGACGACATCACCCTGATCCTGGCTTCGCTCCATTGGCTCCCCGTTAGATTTAGAATTGATTTTACTTATCACTTAGAAGCTACGCCTGAGTCTGGCGCCAAGCTATTTAGCAGAAATACTGACCCCATATGAGGCAGTTCGCAGTCTTAGATCCCCAGGTGGGTCTCTCTTAGTTGTTCCAGAGTCACGGCTTAAATCTAAAGGGGACCAAGACTTTGCCATCAGGGCCCCTCGACTCTGAAACAACCTACCTGAAGAGATAAGGCTGCAGAATCAGTAACCTCTTTTAAATCAGCTCTTAAAACCCATTTTTATAGACTTTCTTTCATGCAATGTCAGTTTTATATTATTTTCTAATTTTTATTTTATGTGATATTGTTTTATATCTTTTATTAACTTAATTTTTTTAATCTTTATTCTTGACTGTTAATCTGTTTTATGTACTGTTTGGGGTGCTTTTGTTTTGTTTGTCAAAGCACTTTGTAAATGCAATTTTAAAAGTTATTTTTATTATTATTAAAATGCACAATATCAATCGAAATATACCATTAATATAGTATATAACAATATTATAATCAATCATAGTAATAAATGTAATAAATAAACTAAGTCAATTAAAAACAAGTTAAAAACAGACAAGATCAATCTGGGTCAATTCATAACTACACAAACCCTCTACAACCAGTTAGGGTTGTGCAAATTATGAAGAATGGTTAATGTTGACGCAGACATGTTTTATATTTCTGGCCACTTGGGGGCAGCAGAACAAGCTAATACACAACAATGACATCGCCTTATGAAGTTGTTATGGCTAACTTGCCAGCAAACAGTGGCCCAATTCACACGTCCAGCAGTTGCAGAGCAGCATTAACATTCATTTGGAGACGCGCTTCTGCGAATGTTTCAATCTTACCCAACTCTTGAGAAAGATGGCACTTCAGCTGCTAAATGCTCCACTATGCTCTGCAGCTAGCCAACTTTATCCATCTGCCGTTTGCTGCTGGGCCAGTAACTTATAGATTTATCAGAGTTTTATTACTGAAAAAAATCTGCCTGCTGCAGATGGAAACAGCTCTGATGAGAAATAAGTAAAAAATGTGGGACGTAAAACCAAAACAAGGTAGAGCTGAGGGGAACTGCAGAGTTGGTTATAACGCCGCGTGTTACGAGTAAAGCCTTTCACGTTACAGATAGTCATTTCACCCTTTATCAATATTAATATGGATGAATGCAACCTTTTTTAAATCCATGCAGGCATCACTACAGCATCACGCTCACCATCATGAGAGTGTAGTGTAGTAAAGGCACTTTATCACCAAAGGTCTGCTTTACAACAATGTGGGATAGATGTAGGGTACGAAGGAGTGTTTGTTATGCGAAGACATGATAGTTAACCTAAGAATCATCCCAGAGTCCTTCACACTTAAAATGCTTTATACTGCAAACGCAGTATGTACTCATAGTAGTATGCAGTATGAAACTGTCAAATCGATTTATTTTGCAGTATGCTAGGAAAGTGAACGTAAACAAAAGCACAGCTAATAGCAAAAAAGGGTCCAACTGCACCTCAATCCTCCCTCAGTTTATTAAACAGCATTTGTTAAAAAAAGCTACATGCTGGAGGCTAATGAGTCAACACATACTGTATGCAGTAAAATGCAAGCTAATATTTGCTATCTCACCAACCTCAGTAGGATATTATAGCAGTAAGCTGACAGGCTAGCAGTCTGATCAGAAGTGTCCTGGCCTTACTTAACTTTTAAATTAGACCTTGTTGATCCAATATGAGTGAAGACTCAGCAAATGGATTTCCTATTTCTCACCTCAAATTTGTTCAGAGACAGATTTTGGTGGACTGCTGAGGTGAAAGAAGCAAAAGCTTATGTAACGCTAATTGAAAACCACCACCAGCGCTTTGCATTGTGGGACACGTTAGGCAAGATAAGAGTGGTCCAATGCATACTGGAGATTTTTCAGATTCAGTACGACATCTGTGTCGTGTCTGACGCAAGTGTATGAAGAGTACCAAAGTTTTTGGTATTGACTGTGCCCATGTAAGCCAGCTGTACCAAGGTCTTCTCTGACATCAGCTTTGTGTTGTGTAAAATATTTATACATTCAAGTAAGGACACCGAGGCTCATCGAGTTTATTGTTCTATTTATCAAAGAGTGACTTGGTTTTTCCAAATCACTCAAAAAAGATTGGGTATTTTGGTGGAAATAAGGAAACTGATCGAGATTTTGGATTATTTCCTGTCTCTCCACTGTCTTCTAAACACTTGCTACTGCTCTAAGAATGGACTTTTTAGAGGGTACACGTGATGCTTGTGTTGACTGGTCAGCAAGGTACAAAATTAGCACCATCCAAATGCTGGTAATATGCAAGTGGCTGGTAGATTTGCTTCACTCACCAGAAAACAAAAATCCCCAAAACAATGAGAATCCATTGAGTGGCTAGCAAAAATTGAACATTCACTAGCCATTTGGCCAGTGGACTAAAACATAACTTTTTCACCCTGCCAGTAAGCAATGAGGAAATCATTTTTGAAAATGGGAAATGAACGACGGCCATGGCACTCAAATCACAACCAGTTTTCTTGAGTGGAAGACAGAGGGAATTTCCTGGGTTCATTTCCTGCAGTGGAAAGAGTGCTTAACCTACAACAGTCCACACCTTTCCAAACATGCATTTCTGTTCAAATACTAAACCAGTTGTTGCTCGTGTGTCCATCCCTGTAAAATGTCAGTGAAGCAGCACTCACTGAACTTTTTTCCCCAGAATGCATACATGTTCCCCATAATGCTTTGAACGTGTGACAGAAAAGTGACTGAACGTAAACAGTAGACACTGAGGAGACTAGCACACATTGCTGCTGACTTTCTTGCTTTAATCGTGTAGAGGAAAGAGTGAGAGTTGCTCACGTTCTCCAGACAGGTGCTGTCTTTATCCTTGTTGAGGTAGTGGCGCTGCCAGAAGCGCAGTAGGTTGTGGAAGTTGTTGAGCAGACAGCCCGGGTACTTCTCAGCATACTCCTTCTCCCGCAGGGCGTTGAGGTAAAAGGGCAGTTTAGCCTTTCTTCTGGCCAGCATCAAGATCACCAAACTGGTGTTCAAACAGCTCACATTCTCCTGCATGGAAAAGAGGATGGATGCAGAAAGGAATTGAATTATTTTGAATCAAAATGTGCACACAATCCAAACAAATAAAAACCTAGTAATTGTAGATGCCATTATTTTATGTCGACTTTAAAATAGTCTTTACTTGGCTGAATTTGTGAGTCCAATACTTTCTCTAAACACATGTGACAAAAGTTAAAATGAAACAAGACCTGTGTGAGTGTCTGTACGTTGATGATGTTGATGAGTCGAAAGAGGAAGGACAGCCTGTTCTCAACCCTGGCCATGTAGGACAGCAGGCAGCACTCAGAAAGTACCTCCACCACTGGGGGAAAAACACAGAACACTGAAATGAATGCTTAATGGCCTATTATCACAGTAGCACCGTATAGCAGCATCCATTTGTGAGCTTGAAATGGGAGAAAGAAGTATGTTTCTACTGTTTGAGTTTTTCCAGTGTTGACATCAAATAGAAAATTATCTGAAAACACTCACGTAAATTGTGTTTTCAGATTTATCCAGGACATGGCCTGGATAAATGTTTTACACAAATCATTGCATTTTACGTTTTGTCAAACACCAGCAGCCATATGAGAAAGTGTGTCTATGCTTATATCGAATATAAGTCCTGAAGGGCTTAAAGTAGGCATAACAAAATCTAAATCCAGTCCTCAAAATGTAAGAATCAATCCAAACAGAAATTTTTTTTTTCTCTCCTTTGAATGTCCTCTAATGAACTAGTCCCCAGTTTACCTTTGACATCTTCAGTTTGGCTTTCAAAGCGGTCCAATGACAGAACGATGCAGCGCACCAGCATGTTAGAGTCCACCAGAGAGCTGTTGATCTGCGTCAGGAAGGTCTGAAACTACATCAGAGAAATCCAACTACACCATTAGACACACTTGTTCAACTGAGAAATGGTTTTCAATTTTTATTTTGTTAGGCCAGAATACACATTTCATTTTTATAAAGCATACGAGGTGTACAATTATACCTTCTCTGGAGTGTTGACATATTTGTTGAATCTTTTGAAAGCGTCAATGTTGAACTTCATGAGCTCTCCAAGTAGATCAAAGTAGCTCTGTAGGACATCTCGAGATGTACAGCCACTGTCTATGATGCAGAACAGGATGTGCTGTCGAGGGGAAGGAAAAGAAATTGAGCATCCATTCATCAAAGAGAAGTCAAACTCAAGGACAGATCTGTGCAATGTCTTCTTCATGAATGATGAGAAAAACAATCTGTAGTTGTACTTTTACCTCTAGTAGTCCTCTCTTCAGAAGGAACATTTGGTCTGCATAGGACGTGGCTCCTCTGAGAAAACTTTCCACTGCCCTTGCCTGCCAGAATCTACATACACGAAAGAAAGCTGCAGCTATAAAAGCAGAACTAGAGACCAATGTTGGGAAATATTTTTAAAAACAGCAGAGAGCGTGATGCCACAGTTTGGGGATGTTTGACTCTTTAGGATGAAACTTAAAACAGCAACATTTTTATCTCCTGTATCTCGTAGGCTTGCATCGTGTATCGACAATTGTTTTTTTTGCCATGCTGATATAAAAGCAATTTTAACTAACTTACTATCAGAACTAAGATGTTATTAAAATAATCTCTAGAATCTGCACCCTACTGTGCATTCTGTTGGAGCAGCATGTCTGCCCGCTGAGCCCCATTAACCAGCACAAGTGAATTTTGAATCTTTACTACAAACCGGGCACGTGTGCAACGCGTCTGTCTGCAGCTTCCAGAAACCTTCCCATTTACGCCAAAGCAATTAGTCGAGACAGTGTTTAATTTCATCCAACTCTCCATACTTCCGTCATAACTGCTGACTTTTCAGGCGTTTTTTGTAGCTGGATATAATTTGTAGGATACTCAATATGATCTTATTTGAGTACATTTTAAGCCTGTTCCTCAAACTAATTGATGAGGTGATCCTCACTTACAGCCATCCAAATCTCTGCCATTTTGAAACTGACTTGACCAGCTGAATTTGCTACGAGCCAATTGGCCGTTGAAAACAGGCGATGTGTCTTAGGCTACGCTCCAAAACCAGCCACTGGCGACTTAACTAGCTGAGTCACACGCGACGCCATCAGCCGGCTTCAGTTGAGCCATTGCCACACCATTGCAACTTTTCCCTGCAATGCTGTAAAACGGTTTCATCTCGTCACCAATCTTTGGTCTGAAATGGCCAGCAATTACAAATCTCCCCACCCCCTGCTGATCGGAGAGCCTATTGGCAATTTCAAGTAACCACGATTAGATGATGTGAAAATTGAAACGATCGCCTAACCCTAGCATCTTCATCTTTGTCCTATATGCAGACCTGAAGGATGAGTCTGGAGGCTCCCTCTTCATGACAGTGAGGATACGTGTGAGAAGGCCCTTCTTCCCATCACACACTAGGCTTCTGTCTGTGTTGACCAGAGCTTCCACCTCAGGGATGTTAGCCTTCATGGAGATGGCACTCAATTCATTCAGCTCCTGGCTATTCAGCAGGAGGTATTTGTTCCTGAAAAACAGACAACACATTTTAACCCACACACAACTATAACGAGAAGTCAGATCAATGGTAATTGAATTAGGGGTCACTTACTCGTGGTGATCACTGAAACTCTGAAGTAGCCGCAAGAACTGGATTTTGAAAGATATTTCCTGCACAATGAGAATTAAAAAAATGGTAATGTTTATGTTAAACTTAATTAATTGCCCAGAACCAGTTTCCAATGAGAGTGTTTGGGTTAAAACTTCATACTGGACTACAGTCGCAGTTCTCATTCTGGCCATGCACCACATGATTTGAAGCAGTGTATTTCCTCCAGATCAGCTTGTCAAACAGGTTATTGAGCCCTGGGATGAGACGGAACTCAGCCAGCATCTTGTGGACCTGTGCAGGGACACAACACAGGGCTCAGAGAAATGCACCGTTTAACTCTGCTTAAATCTCAAGGAGGGAACAGATGTGTGCTGTCTAGTACCTGGTTCCTCTGTCGGCCCATAAGAAGAACACATAGCACATAGAGCACTTCCACTTTATACATGATCTCGTGGACGATCTTCATGGACTGGGGCAGTCGATGACGCAGAGGGCTGGTGGCCAAGGAACTCTCATCTGATGACTCTGAAGGCGATGGGGGGATAAAAAATAAAATAAAAATCCCTCTCGATCAAAGTTCACATGAATTAAGCAGTATGAGGAAGCGGCAGCACAAATGACTTGTTGTCTCACCTGTACTGCTTTGTTCAGCCTCCTCAGATGCCATCTGCATGAGCGCGTCCAGCACCAGAGCATTGTCCAGCCATGTGTACCAGTCCTCCAGCTCCTGCAGGAAGTTCGTGCCAGTGGCCTCAGAAACCTTTCTAGTGGCCAGCTTACACAGCCGCTCAATGAAGCCAGGGATGTTCAGCAGGGTTACTATTAGAGATAGACATGGTATCGACAGCTTGCAATTTATTGCAATGGAACAAAAAACATCATGTAGCCAATTTGACCTCTGAAGACAACCTACCCTGGTTGACCTCTGCCCGCGAGGGGTTAGCATTGCGTTTCTGCTGGGCGTTTTTGGCCAGCAGGGTGTGCTTGTCATCATTTCCTACATCAGGTTCTGAGATAGTGACAGACAAGATGCGGCAGAAGTTGGCTAGCTGCTGTTGGTCAAAGCTTTGGACCAGGCCTGACAGGTTGGGGATGCCCTCTAAGTGGATCATCTCCTGAGAAATGCAAACATATGAACTGTTACCAAACTGAAGGCAGGCAGAAATTAGACATATAACATTTACGGACATACAAGTGATGAGATTGACCCAAACTGAATTTTCCACCTGCTAAAACTGTAGCAGTTTTTTCATATTTCAACAGATAAGTTTAAATTTAAAAAACATATCATTTTGACTTTTAAATTTGCAAAACTAACAACAATGTGATGGTTTTGATATATTTCGAGCTGAAAAAATGACAAATGCTCAGGGCAGGTTTCCGCATACATTAGCTTCTCTGGGACTACTAATCCACACAGGCAACGCAAAGCCGTTGTAGAGCAGGAAAAGGGTCCTCAAGAACGCTCACAGAGGGAGGATGCGTGCTTTTATACACAAAATTCTCTATTGCTACAGAAAGATAGTTTGAAGTCAAAAAATGTCTTTGCTAGTTACTTATTAGGTACCTGGCTGACATTTCTGTATTTGTGACATACAGTCTGCACTGAAAATATCTTCGTCACAAAATATTAATTTACTATCCGTCTGAGGATACGCTTTCCTCACACTGCTCCTTGTTGTCTTCACCATCAATTAACACTTCCAGGGCTAGATATATAAAAGGAAAAAAAACACAAAGCAACCCAATTTTTGCATCTACACAAAGCTCTGACATCTAGATAATTGAGATAGTTATAGATAAGTCATTTTTGAGGAGATGCACAAGCTACAATTGGAGTGTCTACAAAGCCTCCACAACACCTTGATGGAAAAGCATAATTTAAACATTTAGAGGATTTAAATCACACACAAATAACACATCTGGGTTAGAAATGTATTTTTACAGAGCTAAGCAAAGATAGTGACACGCATTTTAAAATGTTGAAAAATATGGAAAGAGAATTCTAGTGGAGCACAGCATGATGGGCTGAGTGACTTAAACAGTGACACAAATCTACCAATTTTTAAGAAGATCACTGGCTTGCCAAATCAGGGTATATGTGTGCAGGAATCTGGAAGTTTAATTCCAGACCTTTTACGCCCTTTAACATATTTTCAGACTGCAACACCACAAGTTGCAACTGGTTATCAGCAACACACCTTATCTGACATTTACAGTACTATACCAGTACATTTATTTTGACATTGCAAAACGGTCTTAGTTTGACCTAATTCAGATCGTCCAGGAGGGAACCAACTCAAGAGCATAGAATAGTGAGTGGGCCAACGGCAAGGTTTATTAAGCGTAATAATGGTCACATACTCACTCTAAAACTCCCATTATCAAAACATTCTCATTAACAAACATTTCTATTTGGACATAAACATATTAAATCAAAGCCAGTCTATATTGTCTGAATCTACCATATTTTCCAAATAATAATACTTTGTAAAATGCAGATTAAGATCTTTCAAAACTTTAAGGGTCTCAATTTTTGCTAAAAGCATTTAAGACCTTTAAATACTTTAAGACCCCGCGGATACCCTGCAAATGTGTCATCACATAATCACTTAATAGGCCATTCAACTCTGGAGTCAACAGGGCCTTAAACAATGCTCACATGCTGACGATTTAATAAAAGTACAACTCTGACCTTTTTGACTCCGAGAATATCTTCAATTAGGGTAGCAGTCTGTAGGAAGGTCTTCTTGTTTGTCATCAGAGTGAAGAGAAACAGAACAAAGTCATCCCTCGTTGCTAGGCTCTTTGTGACCCCCTCCGTCTATATTTGGAAAAGAACATTTGCATGTTACTTAAATCATTCCTGTCCGAAAAAAATGATTCTCTTTTGAGACAAGAACAGTACAACCCAACTGCAAGGAAAATACATACTGTGGTATTGTGCATGTGCTAGATTGAAGCAAGCTCTGACATTTCTCTGGTATGTAAAAAATGTAATAGAATACTTACACATATACAACAGTTGTAAAGAACACTAAGGCAGTCCTTGACCAAGTCATCATTCACTGTTGTAACAGAAACACAGATATTAGTCTAACTGCCAGAGCGTATAATGAAATTGAGGAAAATTATGATCATGTAAAAAAAGTGTCACCTACCCAATAAAAAGGAGACACATTCACAGATGCGATATACTTACTTTTGGGTTTTTTCTTCTGCATAGTTAATGTGGGCCTCATCAAGATCTCCACAAGCAGCTTCAGGGAATCAGGAAAACGAGGATTCAGTGCTGTGAGCCAATATTGTTTTTATATCTACAGTGTCTCAGTATGAGTTGTACTACACATGACAATGGATTATTTAGAGGTAAAAAGCTTCAATGTCTGAGTCCAGTAATTGCAGAGCACTAAGAATGTCAAACTTACATCGACTCCACCAAAGAGGTCAAAGGTGTACGTGTTGGGGGATTCCTGAGCAGTCTTCCTGTCCTCCGTAACAAAAGTCATGGCCTCCATGGAGAGCTGGGATGATAATACCTGACAAAAACCATTGTCCACATGTAATTTACATCACTCAGGCTCCAAAGTGAAATGTTCAGCAACAAGTGCCTAAAAACCAGTAGTTCCACAACTGCGCTGTTGGATGGACCAGTGCTGCATGGCTACCTTAAGAAAGCTGTGTGCATGGGAGAGGTCACTGTTGGGATGGCTGCTCTCATAGAGCCTCTGCAGCAGAGTAGGGATGCCATGCCACTTTGCCCGCTTATCTCTCTCCTGGAGCAGGCCTCCTGGGAGCTACGACACAAACAGAGGCAACCTTAAATACCGCAATATAGGCTACAATCTTGAGAACAATTTAAACTTTATGTTTGCGTTGTACAGTAGAAAGCACTGTGTGATTGAGTAAAAAAAAATAAAATTGAAAAATCGATATGCACTCTTTTTATAAAATGTATGCATATGTGGTCGATAAAGTATTAATATTTAACACATATTGAATTTGAAAACCCCAGGCTCAGATGATCTCCCTCCCCAGAAAACATGTGTACGACTTTTAAGACAAACAAAAGCCAGAGAGAATAGAAAGGTTGCAAGTCTTATTTTAAATTAGATTAGAGTTCAGCCACACATCTGTTCATAGACTGCTGCAACAAACTAAGAACAGAAACTGAAAGCAACTTCAGCAGATTTTTATATTTTGCCCCTGTAATAACTAAAACTCTAGGACAAGAGTGTTAGCCTGACTCAGTCTGTGGTGGGTGCAAATGTATTGTAGAGCAAGGCCATAAGGTGCAGAGTTAAACCCTTTTAAAAATAAAAAAAGACTTGACTTTAGAAATATGCATGGAAATTAAGGTCTCAACTTTTTTATATTCTACTTCTGCTAACAACTAATAATCGTATCTTTCTGCAAGGGAGAAACTGTTTGCAAAATCTGGGGATAATTTCCTCTATGCAGGTGATCAGTGTGATAACAGCAAATAAGCCCAACCCTCCTATTGCAAACACCCACACAACTGGCACTGAAACGCCAGTAAATGCCAGTATGACAAAAACAAGCAGCTCACAAAAGGTCTCCCTACAGGCCAACTCTTCTTGTTTTGAGATATCAGAAATTGCTATAAATCTACTATCTATCCATTTTAAAATTGAAAAGTGCAAGAGTGACAACCACTGCAGCCCGGTGAGCACTAAAAACTGATTCAGTCTTTAAAACTCTCACTTGATGACAGAGTAACTGTTCATATTTTTGGAACTATTAAAATCAGGTTTATTATGCACATCTGTATTTGATATTGAACTAACACAGGGAAATGCTGCCACTCCAAGAAACAAAACCTTCCTGCGCAGAGGAAGCAGCCTTCTTGAGGAATGTTTGTTTTTAACAGCAGCCGTTGGCAAACTAACGTTGATGATGACTTAACAACAGTGCATGTTGCATAGTGTTCGGATTATGGCAGCTGTCCCAACACCCTGCAACAGTCATGGAAAATTTGTAAAATACCAAATGTCCAAGGTTATCAGGGGTATTTTCAGATTTGAGGCGACTTGATGACAAAATTCTACTTCCCCACTGAGACGCATTACCTTGAAAACTGCAAGTCAGCAAGGAAAGTAAAAAAAAAAGGCACGACACTAACTGCACATGGAGAAATGGGTTCATCAGCGTTGAAATTTAAGGGCTTGAGTCACGAGTGTGCAAGGAACAATGTGACAAATGGCATAAAGTGGCTAAATGTGTCCAAATGTCAGAGATTGGTCAAAATCTAAGCAGTTGACGTAAACTAGCGTTACAGCAAAACAAACCTAACAAACGTGCACCAAAGTTAAATATCGTGTCAATGTTGGCTTGCGCGGATATAAAAAAAAATAAACGTTAACTTGTCCAAACAGCTGTTGTGGCGTACCCATTTATGGAAAAGGTAGTTATTGTGGTTAGTGAGTCGTTACGTAATCACCTGAGCCGTTCAGCTGGCTTAGCTAGCTAGCTGACGTTACCCCATTTGCTAACATTAGCTAATGTTACTGCCGTCCATTCCGCGATTTAAGCGCTTCAAAAAATTCAACTACAGGCTCGCTGGTAACATTGACACCCCAATGACCGATAAATACAACACCAGCCCGTCAAGCTTTCAGTTCAGTGCTTTTTTATATCGTAGCTAATCTGGTCTATAATGCTAAGCTAACGTGGGGCTAACAACAAAAGGTCCACTTGAAGCGGAGCTCGATTCATACTTAAGAGCTCATGCTATTTGTCAGCTAGCAAATATTATTATCCGCAACTCAACTGCGTCAAAGTTTAAAGTCTGCGTTTTTAAAAACGGCCCGTAATGTTGTAGCTAGCTGTAAAGCCAACGCTGACAGTGGCGACTGCATCTCCAGTCAAGTCTCCAGGACAACGTCTTCATTTTCAGGCTGGATTCCAAGCGCAAGTCCCTGGTCTCACTCGATCAACTTTCGGATGTCAGTGTTGTTGAAACATGCATCGCTTCACTTACCTGTGTCCCTCGGCTGAAACCCTGACCAGTAATTTTACTGGCCGTGAACTTTGTAACGATATTGCTATTGAAATTTCTTCGCTTTCCTCCAGTACAAGGGGATTCGGACCCCAGAAGCGTCGCCATTATTTCTTCTTCCTGAGCTGAACTGGTCGGGCAGGAAGTGGAAGGCTTTCATGAATTTGTGAACGTAATTAAGCGACATCTGCTGGCGGAGACGCGCACTCTGCAAGAAGCAAGTCGCCTCAAGCATATATACATTTTATATGTACAGTCAGGCCCATAGGTATTTGGACAGTGACACAAGATTTGAAACGAAGCAATGAAAATGTGATTGAAGAGTAGACCTTCAGCTTTAATTCAAGGAGTTTAACAAAAATATCACATCAACCGTTAAGGAATTACAGCCATTTTTGCACATAGCCCCCCATTTTCAGAGGCTCAAGAGTATTTGGACAAACTAACATAATTATAAATATAAGGATTATTTTTAATACTTGGTTGAAAATCATTTGCAGTCAGTGGCTGCCTGAAGTCTGGAACCCATGGACATCACTAAATGCTGAGTCTCCTCCTTTGAGATGCTTTGCCAGGCTTTTACTGCAGACGCCTTCAGTTGTTGCTTGTTTGTGGGTCTTTCTGCCTTCAGTCTAGTCTTCAGTATGTGAAAAGCTGCTCAACTGGGTTTGAGGTCAGGTGACTGGGGAACATTCCATTTCTTTGCCTTGAGAAGCTCTTGAGTTGCTTCGCTGTATGTTTTGTGTCATTATCCATCTGTGAGGTGGAGCACCGTCCAATCAGTTTTACAGCATTTGGCTGAATCTGAGCAGAAGGTTTAGTCCTATACACTTCAGAATCCATCCTGCTACTTCCATCAGCAGTCACATCATCAATAAACACCAGTGATCCAGCTCCACTGGCAGCCATACATGCCCATGCCATAACACTACCTCCACCAAGTCTGACAGATGATGTGGTGTGCTTTGGATCATGAGCCATCCCTTTCTTTCTCCACACTCTTCTCTTCCCGTCATTCTGGTACACGTTTTTCTTGGTTTCACCTGTCCAACGAATCTTATTCCAGAATTGGCCAGGCTTCTTTAGATGTTTTCTGGCAAAGTCTAATCTGGCCGTTCTGTGCTTGAGTGTTACCAGTGGTTTGCACCTTGAGGTGAACGCTCCGTATTTACATTCAGGAAGGCGTCTCTTGATTGTAGAGTTTGATAATGATACGCCTACCTCCTCGAGAGTGTTCTTGACTTTGCTATATGTTTTGAAGGGGTTTTTCTTCACCAAGGAATGAATTCTGCAATCATCCTCTTTAGTTGTCTTCCGTGGTCTTCTTTGCTGAGCTCGCCAGTGCATTCTTTTTAAGAATGTACCAATTAGTTGATTTGGCCACTCCTAAAGTTTCTGTTATCTGCCTTGCTAGGTTTGTTTTGTTTTGTCAGCCTAATGATGGCCTCCTTCACTTGCATCTTTGGACCGCATATTGAGATTTTGCATGAACAGCTACCAAATGCATATTCAACACTTGGAATTGACTCCGGACCTTTTTTCTGCTTAATTTGACATAATGAAGGAACCTGGCCATGAAACTGCTTGTCAGTCAATTGTCCAATTACTTTTGAGCCTCTGAAAATGGGGGACTATGTTCAAAAATGGCTGTAATTCCTAAACGGTTAGTGTGATATTTTTGTTGAATCCCTTGAATTAAAGCTGAAAGTCTACTCTTCAATCACACATTGATTGCATCGTTTCAAATCCACTGTGATGGTGTACAGAGGCAAAAGTACAAAACTGTGTCACTGTCCAAATACCTATGGACATGACTGTATTATTTATTATGATAACATATATTGTTATACCAAGAAAATAGAGGCAAGACTCTCTTGTGTTAAGGTCTATATATTTGTATGTGTTGTTCATTTATCACATAGATACATTATTTTATTGGATTCCAATAACATAACATGAAAATAATCCTATTACAATACATTGCACATTGCATTCAAACAACATGTACATGAGATTATAAATTAAGAGAAACATTCAACTTTTGAAACCAAATGAGAACAAATGTCTCACTGACTTTCAGTTTTCAGCTCACACCTCCACTGTGTGCCTCTTTGGACCCAAAAATCACAATCTTCTTGCTGACATACAGTGTGTCACAACTCCAACAAAACATTGTAGTGTCTCAGCCCTCCTGCTCCAGGGCAGTCTACAAAGACTGCATTCGGGTGTGCAGACGGCCTCTTCCAATGGCTTGCCCAAACCGCAGATGAATGCACGACAGCAATCTATCTGTCTGTCTGACTTAATTCTCTCAGACTGATCCACTGTCTTTGCTCAAGTGTCCCAGCTGTCATCGTTGCCCTCTGTCATTTGGAGGTAGGAGGTGATGGTCTCCCTCAGGCCCTCGCTCACCAAGGAGTTGTCTGACTCTGTTCTCTTCCTCCTTAAGATCACTGACCTGGAGGAGACCGACGGATTTTCAAAGACTTGAATGAGTTAAGTGATCATAGTACTAGTTATAAAAAAAGGGCTGCATTGTTACTTTTGCTGCAATGTCCCAAACGTGGATGCATGTCTAGGACTAATTTTGAACAGGTGTATAAACATGGACAGAAGTTGCACTGTATTAATAATAATGATCTATTAGAGGCTACACAACCAAATATGGTACAACCACAGTCTTATCTGTTGGCATATCTGTTGGTATTGTATGCACACTCTTCTCACTTTTCTCAGCACTGAATCAGAAATTACTGTAGAGTTGAATCAACTTTCTGACACAGTGTCAGCAAAAATAATAAGCCTCACAAAGATAGGATTTATCAGTTGTTTTTAACCTGGATGCCACCAGGTGCTAGTGCTCTACTTTACAACAAGTAATAGAGTGACCTCTTGTGGCAGTCATCAGTAGAAGCAAGGCTAGAAAGAGTCTGCCACACCTGCTAATGTCCTTCCAGTTCATAGTAGGCCTCCTGACAGTTGTGGGTATAGGCCTGGCCTCTCTAGCTGTGTCGAGGCCCTGGATGAAGCAAGGCTCTGTCAGCTGACAGCACAATCCATGTGTAGACTCTGGGAGAGGAGGCAACGTTTTAATATCACTCTTTTACAGTTGTGTCTCTGCTATGTTCAGGCAAGAAAACATCCTGACATATCCTCAGTACACACCTGAATAGTATTCCACCAGGTGATGCAGGGAGGGGAAGGTGAGTCCTGGAGATATATAGACCCAACCATTTTGGAGGTGAGCAATGCGGTAGTGCTTTACACAGTCCAGATATGAAGAGCTGGTCCTCCTCAGGACTGACAGTGAGTAACAGTCTGGACATCAAAATAACACACAGATTCAGCAGTTAAACTACAGTACTCTTGATTCTTAATTTAGCCATTTATTGCAACACTGAGTCATACTCTAGTTTTTCCTAAGGCAAATTATGCCATTCTAATGATCTTACTCTTTAGAATATACTGTCTCTTCTACAAGAAAATTCTTAAAATAGTAGAAACGGCTTTAGAAACCATACAAATGAAAACATACGCGCTTTTTACATAGTGATGCTGCAGTGTTGGGCTTGTATTGAATATGTTTAGAATGTAATTCACAGTGAAACAAAAACAAAAAAAACCTCTCACCATTGTTTGTCTCTGACTCTCGGATCAAAAAGGCTCCACTCTGGTTATTAGGCAGCATGAGCAGCTCCTCTGCTTTGTACCTGCCGATGCCTGTGAACAGCCACCTGAACAGAGAGAAGACACATTGGGGCAATAAGACAGTGTTGCCAATGCAGACTAAATATATTTTGCTTTTGTTTTTAAGTTTTGGAACATCCACTGGAACAATATCAGAGCACATTCCCCACTGGAGGAGGACTGAGGCAGAGGCTGATGTCACTGGAGAGAACACAAGTCTTGTCTCCACTGAGGTAAAGTTCACCTACACTTCGACCTGACAGGGAACTCCCTGCCTCTTACTTTCACATTTCCAACTCCTCTGCTTTCTCTCTCACACACACACACACACACACACACACACACACACACACACACACACACACACACACACACACACACACACACACACACACACACTAATGAGACAGACGTCTTAATGTGTGTTCTTGTGACAGCGACTCACCTGTGTGCCACCCTGGCGGTGTAGTTGCTAGGGATGAAGCTCTCCTGGCCTGTGGTTGTGGATCTCACCATCATGAAATTGCCATCACTGTTGGAGAAGGCAAGCAGTCATGACTAATTGTATCAGGGGTGAAAACGTTGCATGCATTGCTGCAACAAATGAAAGGAAATGAATGGACTATTTTTGATAATCGATTCATTGTTTCAGTCATTTTTACATGTTTACATTTTTATGTCAAAGTTTTGCTGGATTCAGCTTCTTAAATGTTAGGATTTGCTGCATTTCTTTGTTATTTATGACAGTAAGTGAAGAGTCTTTGGGTTTTGAATAAAAAAAGCAATTTGAAGACGTCACTTTTGGCTCTGGGAGATTGTGATGAGCATTTTTCACCATTATTTGACATTTTACAGACTAAACGATTCACAGATTCATTGTAAAAATTTATATAGTCTGCAGATCTGCAACTGATCATGAAAAGAATCGTTAGTTGCAGCCCTACTCTGATATGATGGTGAGTCGTTCCCCGATGCACATGGTCAGTTCTGTACGCCCAAAGGCTGGGTAGTTACAGAGGGATACAGTCACGCTCTCCGGCAGGGCTGCAGAGAGAAAGAAAGAGATGACTATGATAAACCCACCACAGCACCACAGGGTCAGTTTTGTTAAAAAATAAATTATTTTGCTGTCTTGGGGATATAACCTACCTGGTGTTACAGGTTCAGGTTCATTTTCTAGGACGGTTAGGTTGGATTGAAATCTGATGGGGCAGGTCCCCATGTTCTTTGGCTTCTTGTTGATTTGAAACGGCTCTTGAGGCTGAAACAGAGAGAGACGGGGAGAGAAATTAGAAAATGTTCTGCCTTCTAAGGCTTTTGTTAACCTTCACGCTCATAATTTAATCATCCCCCTAGTTATCACATTATGACTGCCATCAGTGAAACATCTTAAAGGTGCCGCAGACAATTTTGTCACCTGGCAACAAAGTCTAGAATTTACAGGAAGGCGCCTCACCACAACAAAAGGCATCGATATCCTGTGTTAAATTTCCATGCAGCATGTTTGCGAGGAATAAAGTCTATGAGAGTTTGAGACCCATGAGAGTGATAGATTCAAACAATTAAGAGATGAGATTTTATTCTTATGATTCGTAATACGTTTGTGGACTAGCAGCAGCAAGTTGATGAAATATCTGAAAATAAAATCTAAAAACCTGTTTAACCAGTAAGTGATTTCTCCATTAACCTGTAGTGCATGACGATTGCTAGTTAAAACAATACATATATACATATATATATATATATATACATACATATAATATTCCATATAATACAAGTGATCAGGCAATAAGTTACTCACGTCCTGGAGGCAAAAGTCAAGTCATTGAACAAAAGAAAGAAAGAAAGAAACTTAACATACTCACCGCCTTCAGTTTTGATATTAAAAATGTTCCCCCAGAAATGAACTTCTGTACATGTAGTGTGCCAGATCCTTCTCAGATCAACTGATAAACTCCAAATAGTCTTGAAGAAAAAATGCTGGTCTGCCTTCAGCACACACACACACACATACACATGGATGCTCAGGTTCCCACTCACACCTGCTGATCCACCAGAATGACTGTGTTTCCTTATGAAGACTGCGGTGTGTTTTGCAGCTGTTTATAGTGGGGGCTGACTGCAGAGACCAGGCTTCCTGCACGGCCTTTATGTATGTCACCCTGCTGCAGCTTCCTGTGACGCTCAAGACCCTGACATCCTGACTCAGAACAGCTTGATGCAGAATGATTTCAAGCGGGGCTAACAGTGCATCACTTGTTTACAGAATTAATTGCATACTACGTCAGTAGCATGTACATGCACCCTGTGGTGCTGTGGTTAGATTGAAGCAGTGACATCATATCACACAGTTTGTGTAAGTTCGGTTTACACTGCTTAAAATTGCATTTAGATTTTGCAACTCGCCCATGGTGTCTGTCTGATTAATGGAAAACCACATTTTCCCTTTCAGCCCAGCTCTCTCTTTACATTCACTTACTGCCAGTCATGTTAAAATGATTCCAACATCAGATAAGAGTCAAACCTTTGCAGAAGTATGAGTGTGGTTCTCATGCCAGCCTAACTCCTGTCCTGATTTATCAGCAGTTACAGGTTCATCTGGAGCAGTAGTGGAACATGACTGTCAATAAGGGCATTTTGCACACATAAATCATTTATGTGTGAAAAGGTCAAAGAAAATTAACATGGGCTTTTTGAATTTAATAATTTATTCAGTAACAACTGTGCAGCCCTAAGCTATACATATTAATGTGTGTACATCATAGATGGTGGAAATTATTTGAATTGTCGGCTTCAGTCTCTGCTGAGAGACGTTCATGCTCATAGATACAACTCAAACACAACTTTGAAGAGGCCACAAAAATGTTAGATCTCTTTTTGTTCCAGCGTTTAGTGAAAGAACGGCTCTACCGTGAATGGAAACAATAACGATCAGGTGTAATAACTGAGAACTCTGGTTGGAAAAAAGCTCATCAAAAGTTGAATCATTCTATATCATCGTGGGATATCTTTCTACAACGGTTTTCAACGTTTTACAACGGTAATGTGTTGATTGCAATTGCAGATTGCAATTAAATAAAGGAGTAATATCTGGACAAAAAACCTTATAGTGCAATACAATCCATCACCACAAACTCAGTAATGACCAGTTAATTGAACAACAGATCTCAACCAAAATTGGACAGACAGTATTCCTTGCATGGTTGTTACATAGCATTACACTAAACTGTTCAGATAATATGAACTTGATTCTCTTGAAAATCCATTTACTTTGCCATTAATTGAAGAAAATTGTAGTGTTGCACAATGGAGAACCCAGAATGATAAGAGAAGCCTCATCAGATTAACATTTAGCACTTTATTCCCATGACATTCTGTATATCTGATTTGATTGAAGTCAATCTCCTCATCTCACTTGCATTGATGCTGACCATTGTCTTTTTAGTGTGCTAAATATAGGCTGCATCATCTGCTACAACAGAAGTTATCACTGAGTAAATAGCAAGTGTGGTTGGAAACTAACTCACCACAGTCACCTCACTTTTCCACTAACAGAAGAGGAAGAAGAGCACAAGAAACTCACTCCACTGAGATACACTTTACTTTTCATTCTAGTGTATGCACAGCCCTCACTATACATGTGCACTTTGTAGGCAAATTATTGGCAACGTAAAGATAAATGAAAACACCAGCCACATTGTCATGTTGTTGCTTTATTCTGTAGTAATATAAATGAGTTGAATCGGCAGACAGTGAGAAGCACCACCGGCCCCTCGGTGAAGGGACTCGCACTATTCATATCAGAACTCACTCGTTAAATGTTGTTAAAACTGCACTGATTAATCTGTTTAACTGAACAAAAACACCAACACAAAGCAGAAAGAAAATGAGATGAGTTCAGTTACAAAAAGAGAAAGGAAATTAATGTTTGTGAAGTGACAGACTTAGTCGACGCACTAATACATGACCTTTCCTTAATGCTGAATGTTGGTTCTTTTTCCATTATGTTCAAAAGCAGCTGTAGTTTAAGTTGCAGTGTGCTACAGTCAGCAATGGTCACATGTATCATCCACACCACATTGTATTTATTTCTGCAGCTCCAGCAGGCCTAGTGAGCCCTCTGTATACTTTGGGCCTAATTTGGCGCCACATTACAGCCGTTTTGAAGTTAAATCACAAAAGATACAGTGACTCACAAACAATGCAGCCCACAGAGAAGTGTTGTTCCGTGCAATGAAGGTCTACAAGTCACTTTGAACACATGGAAGATTTCTACAATGTGTGTGTGAAGACATTTAATAACCAAGACAATGTGAAAACAAATAAATACAAGGGGGTGAGGTTGGACAGTTGAGTCAATCTTATGGTTTGACCAACACATCTGAATGTAGTTATGGTATCTGGTAGGAATGTGACTTTGACAGTATATTCAATATTTAATAATATGCATCTGTTAATATATTTATTACATCCTCTTTTCTAATAACATAGTTCATTACAGATCCTCCTGGCATTGAGTTGCTTAGGAGCTGGATGAGAAAGAGAGATAGATAGATAGATAGATAGATAGATAGATAGATAGATAAAGGGACAGAGAGAGAAAGAGGGGCAGAGGGCACATAAGTTACTATGGGAGTGTGCAGTGGGTGGGGCTTAGCAGGAGACCTCCATGGTCTGGGGTCTGGCATGGCTGTCCAGGGCCCCGGTGGCGCTGCCCTCCAGCAGGCTGTTGAGGTTGTTGCGGCTGCGACTGCTGTCCATGGAGGTGATGCTGGAAGAGGAGGTGGTGCGTGAGCGAGCCAGGCGAGTCAGTCCTGCTGACGGTACTGAAAAAGAGAGACGCACGTTAATATTCCGCTCACACAAGCACGGAGACGCAGTGTGGGAGCACTTGGATCCCGAGATGCAGCAGCAACAAGGACTTAACATGCAAACAATTCTCAAATATGGAGAAACGTTGGAACACAAAATGACTGCATGTGTGTCTACTGTTGAAAACAAAACAAAAATGGAAAGCAATACAACAGCAGAATATAACATTGGCAATCCAACTGAATGGACAGGAAGCAACATCAGCAGGTCATGCAAAAAAACAGGACACCGAGGACAGAATCCATGCTAACAGGACAAACTATTCAATTCAATTTTATTTATATAGAGCCACATCATAACAAAGCTGATAAATTTGTTATGATATAACAGAAACTAAGCTCCTACAGGGAGATGAAAATGTGTCAACATATGCAGAGTGATCTCACTGTATCCGCCACACCGTGCTGCTGTTGATTACCAACACGAAACAGTGCTCTCTGGAGAATTTCTGCATACATTGACATTTATCCACTGTGGAGTGTTAAGAGGCCATTTGGATTCAAAGCCTTCTAGTCTGGCAGCTGCTCAAGAACCCAGTACCTGATTCGTTGCTCAGGTGACTGAGAAGAACATAGGGAACTGTGAGCAATGATTTAAGAAGGAAGAAAGAAGGAGAAAGGGAGAAATGTTGAAAAGGTAGCTCATATGTTGCTTCTTTCCACCGTAGCGGTTTTCTGATTTAAACTTGAGGCACTGTGGCGGCTTGGTGGTGGTTCAGGGCAAAAAGCTGTTTGCTATCAACAGTTAAGAAATCATAGCAGGTGTGCAAACTATAATCTTTATTTCCTGTACTCTTTGGCTGTTTCTCTTTTGCATTTCACACAGTCGCAGTGTGTTAATGAGGGAAAAGCCGCTTTCTGAAACATGCTGAGGTGTTAAGATTTATTTTCCACACCTTCTCTGCGTGAAAACACTCTTTTTAATCCGTTCTAATCCTGCAGTGGCATTTACTCGACAGGGGGACTCGGGGGGACTTTAAAGCAACACTGAGGCACTGACATACTAGGCTACACCCAAGGGTGCTTCCCACAGTGAAGGGCTTGGGAACGGAAGAGAGCAAAAAGAGAATTAGCATTACAGAAATACACACACAGACAGGCATCATCTGTAAGGCCAGAGCAAGAAAACCTACATCCACGACTTCATCCATGGAGCAGAGTCTGGTTGGTGCACTGCAAGTTAATACAGTCTGACAGGTAGGTGTTTGTTGGCTTTCTTTGCAGATGAATGACTGTGGAAACCTGAAGGCCTGTTTAAGTATGCCCTTTAAGTCTCTCTAGAAAGAGGCCGCATCATTAAACAGTTCTGGATAGGAAAAAACACACCGGGCAAAAACAAAAAACAGAGGGTATTTTTTGACACCTGCTCTAAACTGAACAGGAAGTGAATTGCTGTTCAGCATGTCTCGAATACCACTGTCATTTCAGTCATGCTAGAAGCACTTCTCACAGCACACCTCACCTACTGAGGGTTGTGGTGGCCACACACTGCAAAGAGCAGAGACGAAACGGCGTTAGCATCCACAGAGCTGCTGCCTTTCCGTGACCAGGCTGACAAAATACTGTCTTTTCATGCACTGCTGGCTGCAGTCCAAACCCCATCGGGGGGGGGGGGTTAGCAACAGCTCATAGAAGACTACAGTGAAAACAATCCTCATTTAAGTTAACATTTGTCATTGCACTCACGTCAACAGGAAATTCAGCGAGGAACACAGGCAAACCTTGACCACAAAGACGTCAGCCTAAAAGGCTGCTAGTCTGTAAACAGTTTTTGGATATTCAATGTGGAGTCGGGTAGTTTGAACCAGAATCTTTATATTTAGATGTTTTTACTCACTAACCACAAGTTGCAAAAGACACATGAGCATGTTTACTTACTGTAGCCCATTCCCTGAACAAAGTACTTGAAGGCCTCAGCAAGTTTCCCTGGCTGTGAACACATAAAGGATACAAGTTAGAAGTTAATTTAGCCAAGATGACATAGATGTATGTCTCAACAAACAAAAACCCACCTGCACAACTTGGGGCAAGCCTCCGCAGTCAGCCATCTGAGAGAAAAATTATCACTCATTAATAAAAGTCTTTGTACAGTCAGAGGAATATGCTATATTCATTAACTAATGTATTACAAAGAGCTTCACCTTCAGCAGTGTGGTCTTGGTTGGATTTAACCTGGAATTGCATTCCACCTGGAATAGCAATGAGAGGTTACTACTGAGCTCAAAAAAACAAAAGAAATGACTACGAATGCTTCCCGAAGCTTGTTTGATTACGGAGATGATACGGTGTAAACTCACCACAGCCTCCACAGCAGGTGACGTGTCACCAACGACCAGCAGCGCAGGGCACCTGGATGGGGGGGGGTAAATATCCTCAAACTGTGCACACAGAGACAAATGTTGATTTGTGTCTTCTAAGTCTCAAAACCTACGTCAGTGTGTTGACTGTGTCCTCATTCAGACCTACAATTGGCCTCTCGATGTCCAGGTCCTGACGGCTGGTGCAGGGAGGCAAATTATGATTAGTTTGTGTCAGAGGCGGGACCAAATCCTTTATTTTCAAGTCATGAGTAAGTCTCAAGTCTTTGCACTCAAGTCCAAAGTCAAGACAGACAAGTCTTGAGTCAAATCCTAAACGTTGAGTTTCGAGTCCTAAACGAGTCATTATGGATTTAAAGGATTTAAACAAATCTGAATGTTTTTAAAATTTGTATTTGTTAACAACTGAACTTAATCTAGTTGTAAATTTTCTTTGATTTTGTCAAGTCCAAGGCTAAAGTCATCAACTTTGTGACTCGAGTCTGACTCGAGTCCAACTCATGTGACTCGAGTCCAAACCACTGGTCAGTGGAGCTGGAACACTTATCAGGCTAAAATGTGAGGCGACTTGGGAGAAGTGCTGATTTTCTGTGCACCTCATGATTTAACATTATATCATTATTGTTTGCATTTTGTGATGCGGTGCTTCTATCTGTGTATTCAGATCTGGCTTACTGCAAGTTCTGCTACTGGAAGGGTTAAGACACGATTGGACAATTGACATGCCCCAGCTGCTCCCATAAATGTCATCAAGAACACATTTACAAAAAACATGTAACGTGCATATTAATGTACTGCATCATACTATTGGTAGGAGCCACAGAAGAGGGCCAAGTTGTCCTGGTTGATGTCTTGGGCAATGTGGAGACGGTAGGTCTGGATCAGCTCCTGGTTCTCTGTCAGCTCATCCTGGTGAACAAAGCGGAGTAAAGAAGACTGCCTCACAGCAGCTAGCCATAAAGAGCTCAACTGAAATAAGAGGCATACTCCATATAAAGTGCATGCAAGTAGCATGTATTGCACGTACAGGGAACTGTTTAGATGTGCATTAGTCATCCAGACAAGCTGTGGGATTTGCATGCACAGTTATTAAACTGAGTCTGTAGTCTCCATGTCACAATCTACCAGTCTATGAATCCAGGAGGACAGAAATAGGATAATTGGCAAATGTCTGTTATAGGAGCGAGATGAGGTAAAGGTATCTAGGGAAATCAAGAAAAAGCCTCCTGGGGCTCAGTTACGGTTTCACACTGCCAATGAAAAAGGTCAACAACGCCAAGGAAAAGCACAGGGTGAGCCATGCACTGCAAGAGAAACTCACAGTGCTGAAGTGGTGAGCCATGATGATATCCACCAAATTACTGGTCCATCCAGACAGCTGCACATGAGAGGAAGACACAGATCCAGTTAATTCAATTACGAACCATATGCCTATGAACATATAGCATATTGCCTGCGTCTACATGTAGTTTGTGCATTGACAGATCTTATGTTTGATTTTGACATTCATAAAAAGGAGGTAAATACACAGAGAATTCACGTTTAAGTTTTAGAAAGGTGACCCAATGCAGCCTTCCCAGTTTGATTCAGGCCAGGCATCTCTGTTACAATCCTCTGTCTCTCACCCTTTTTTCATCACCACTAACACGATCCAGTAAAAATCATTAAACATTTTTTATTAAAAATTGTTTTTGTGAAGGATACCTCCTCTCTATAATTTAAAAAAAAATTAATTTGACTAGGTTGAGCCAAATAACGAGAGAACAGATGAAGTGGGGTGATTTGAATCTATAGGAGACAAAGGTTATGCCAAGCGACCCCTGGTACCATGGCTGTGTGTAACACTAATGCAGCAAAGAATGTTCTCCCCGAACTGCACTGTACAGTACGCACGTGCAAGCGCAGTAGTACGCTACAGTATTGGGACCCATCGTTTCCTGTGCTTGAATTATTCCACTCAAAATGAAACTAATCCAAATGAATGAACACTAGAAGTGCTGATGAAAGTTTGACCAGTATAATCTGAAGCTTAGTTTTGATTAACTTCAGTGTGCCCTTTCTGTGTAAAAAAATAAATAAATAAAGCAGCAGGTACAATCAAATTAACACAGGATTAGAACCCCTGCCTGTGTTCGTAATGCCGTAACACTTCTAGCCAGAAAAGGTCCCTTTAAACACAATATCTTATTCATAACAATATCATTATCAAGTATATTGTGGGTATAAATGGTGGCAATCATAATGTGTCAGCGTTATGATTCTATAACTAGTACTTCTAGCATCATATAGAATAGACTAGAATAAAATGCTATCTGTAAATTACATAAAATAGTGAGCTTAAAGTAGTATGATTAAGATCAAGAACATAAAGGAGAGCGGCTGAACTCCAAAATGCAGCCATTAAAGTCCTAACAAAAGGCTGGAAAATGGCTGGTAAAACATCGAAGCAACAGTTCTAAGTTGCAGAGTGTAATGACTGAGGACCTTCTAGGTTTATGGTGCAGTGGTAATACCGACCTTCGAGGCTGCCCAGTCGATCCAGCCTTCAGCACACGGGTCTACATTGATCAGGACCAGGCCCTCCACCAGGGCGGGGTTGTTCAGCTGGGAAGGGAAGGACGCATGTCAATGCCAACATAAAGTACGAATTTTTTGACCGATAAGATAGTCCTACATGGGAGTTATGTTGCATTATGTGTGCTTACATTTCTCAGTTTTCATTCTTGTGTAAACTCAGGGTGGGAAATTAAATTTTTATAAAGGTGAACATCTACCAGCCACTGACTGATAGGTAAAGCTTCAATTTCACCAGCCACTCAATAGTAAATAATTTTTTTGTGCCTGAAATCTACCAGCCACTTTTATATTTTACTAGCATTTGGCTGGTAGCTGATGATGATTTCCATCCCTGAAACCTACAGTGTGGTTTAGTCTAGACAGAATCCATTGATCCAGTGAACGAACTAACATGGCTACATCTTCACAATGAAAAGTTTGTCATTTTCCCCCCAAAGATCTTGTGTATTCCCAGTGCGGACGCAAGATGAAGCCACTGCAGTGTTCTCCAACATGATAAAAAGCAAAGCATATCTGTTCATTTAAGTGAAGACATGAAGCCATGAACATGGAATCCTGGGCTTCTAAATTAAGGGGTGTGGTTTTGGAATTGCCTGAAGACAGGAAGAGGATGTCTGGGGAAATCTAAGATCCATCTAATGGAACACTGCAGATGCTGCTTTCAACATGATGCAAATCCAATGCAGCAAGAGCTGCTATAAATCTATCAGGGGTAAACACATTTTGATCCAAGCCGGTTAAAGCAAATGTATTCAAAATCAATTTCCTTCTAAACAAGAACAGAATCTCCGCAGTGAGTCTGGCTGTACGGATCCTAATCCTAAACACCTTCTCTTTTTACCCGTGACCACCATCCTCTCTTTTCATTATTCATCTTTCAGGGCTCCCTCGCTCCTCTCCGTCACTTCTAACTCTTTCAGCTCCATTGTACACAGATCATGCTTATTTTAGCTCCACTGAGTGGAGTGTGGAAACAAGACGAAAGCAACTGGCAAGGAGAGAATCACCAAGGTGATTCACCATCTGGGGAATGACAGCGTGTGCAGCAGACTGTAGAGAAACCTGATGCCCTGTGTGGGCTTTAATGTTCAGTGTAACTATTCAGTGCAATTTTTACAGGCGAGACAGAAAGGAGGACAAAAGAAGT
>JAVQJF010086972.1:0-11838 GCA_036023855.1 Gadopsis marmoratus
ACTCACACACACTCACACACACTCACTCACACACTCACACACTCTCACACACTCTCACACACTCTCACTCACACACACTCTCACACACACTCACACACACACACTCTCACCCTCACACACACTCTCACTCTCTCACACACTCACACACTCTCACACTCACTCTCACATTCACACACACTCACACACTCTCACTCTCACACACTCTCACACACACACTCACTCACACTCTCACTCACACTCTCACTCACACACACTCTCAAACACACACACACACACACACACACTCAGTTTGTTACGTAGTCAGGAAATAACAGTCCTCTGTGATTGGACATGGCAGTCAGCCTCTCTGCTGTTTGAAATGATGCTGTCATCTTTTGTCAACTTCACTTCCTGTCAGACAACCAGAACACATGGAAGCCTTAAGCATCAGTTATTTTTATTTATGTCTGAACTGAATTAACGTCCACACCATCATCACCACCTCCACCTGATCCCCTCTGAGCTCCTGTACCCGCTTCGCTTCATGTTATTTTGTCATCGTCACCTAGCAAGGCTCTGCGCTCAGGATCAGATTCAAACTCCTGTCTGAGTATTACAAGCAGCTGGAGGTGTTTTTGGCCCCGTTGCCCCTCCGAGTGAACTAGCATGCAAGTTATTCAGAATCTAAAATGAAAAAGCAAAGGCAGGTGAGATTATTGTCAGTCTTTGGTTGCAGGTTTACACACGACTTTCCACACAGCCACATTCTTTGGTCCTCACTCATTAATCCGTGGCTTATTGTTTGGCTGTTAGTGTAGTCTTTTACCAGACATATTGCCTGCTGCGTCTGGAAAAGATTCAATTCATGAATTAGTAAGTATGGAAAGGAGTAATATGGGAGTAAGTACCCCAATGAACACAGATACAACAAGATACAGGTGATAAAGTGAATATACGAACACCAAGCAGGATGTCAGAGCATCAACAGCAGAGAAACTATCAACTCTTGAATCAAGTTCAAAGGTGTCAAACACAAACGGAGTGTTTTAATCTCCTCTTCACAGACCAAACTACTGGATCAAGGGCTTTTTCCTGGCTTTTTCATTTTTTTCCCCATGAACACCTTAGATAACCCTAAACTACATGTTCAAAACACTCCTACCTGTGTGGCTCCCTCAGAAAGTTGGTGTATCTTCTCCCAAAATCAACCTGAGTGAAAACCTAGCAGGTAATCCAGCGTTTGTGTGCCACTGAGGGCTTTGTGCAGGTTTGAGGCGGCGGCGGCACCCCCCCCCCCCACTCCGACAGGTGGGGCTGGGAGGTAGAGACAGGTGGATCTGGCGACCAGTCAACACTGAGCCACTCCTTCATACCTGTGCTTTACTGTAACTGCTCTACTAGCGTTTACTCTTCCAACTGTCACTTAGATAAATACTCTCTAAATACTCAGCTTCTCCTTTCACTGCCGGTGGCTTCAACAGCTGAAGGGTTGCTTTTCTTTTCTGTGACTTGTAAAAAGATAAAATGGAGGCAGATTGTGACTTTCCCCTTGGCTGATTCACACTGCAGGACTTCCTTAACCCGACACGCTCCTTGCTGTGTTTTTTCATCCTGTGCCCAAAACAAAGCAACAAAAGAAAGTTTCAGGACTCAGCAGAGGCAGGAAGAGACCAGAAAGATTTGAGTCAACGCACAGAAGTCACCAGATGTTTACACGATGACAGGCAGCTGATTCAGACGTGACAAGAAAACATGGGATAGACAGTCACATGGCAGGAGTCTTAGAAAGCGATTCTTGAAAAGATCAGTTTAATAATTATTGTGGAGCAGGAACTGACATGCCCTCTTGCATGTTTGATATTAACTGGAATGTTGTTTCCTGATCCCACCGTGCATCTGGACTTGGCCTGAGGTCAGACACATGTAACCTACAGTGGCTCTGTGTTCGTCAGTAGGACCGACGGAAGACAACAGCCCAGGCTCCGCTTCATTTCATGCTGCAAGTTTGTAAAAGGCTTCTAGAGCTCTTCGTCTTAACATTGCACCTCTAACATTCATCTTTATTTTCACAAACCAAAGTGCTGCTGAACTGCAGAGCTCCTTCATGGTGACTTTGTTTCTTTCCAGCTGCATAAAGTTCTTTCTTGCTTCAGCCTCACATCTATTTGGTTCAGCTAGAATGGACATAATGTCCAAATCTATTTATGCTTCATCTTAATTAATTGACCTTTTGTTGGGTTTGAATCAGCAATCTGCCCAATTATGTGCTTAAATTAAGACAATATTCCTTCTGCATAATTCTTACATGATTCACTCTCTATATAAGAGCAGCAATAATTTAACTCCATTCTGAAATCAGATTGATCTTTAAAGTAACAAACCACATCTTAAACAGACATTATTATATTCATCATGGCGTCCACACCAGGGGGTGCCAAAGAGCACACAGCAAGGCTTTGTCTTCTCTGAGGTTGTCAATATTAGATTTGCATGTTAACTAATAAGCCAAATGAAACAACACCAGGAGGCTATTGGTGAAGTTCAGGAATTCTCTGAGAGGAAAAAGCATTCGGCACTATCAAAAAGATCCAGAGACATCAGGAAAGCATTTGCAAGGCCGTTCACCATTAACTGCCATGGCTAAAAAGCTGCCTGAAAACTGTAGCAAGTGAAACCCCTCCCACTCTGACAACACTGCAGAATTGGTCAAATGGCTGGAGATTGTCAAACGCAGCTGCAGGACCTCAGGAATGTTCCCTTTGGCATTCTGATGGATAAAACAACAACTGTATTAATGTCCATGCATATTCACAGTGATGACTTGAAACAAGACTTTCTTATGTCTGTCAATCAGCAGCAACAGGCCAAGATGTTGTTATGGCTGTGGACTCTCGTTCAGCAATCTGCCCTGTGAGAATCCTGTCGCCCTGACAGGGCTGCAGCCATGACGGGCAAAAACAAGGCGTTTAACAGCTGATCGAAGGAAAAAGCTCCGGGGTGCGCAATTTTCCGCCGCATGCTACATTGCCAAGCATTGGCCAGTAAAAAGGTTTTGGAAGACCTTAGTAACACCCTGGCAACTGTTGTGGAAGCTGTAAACGTAATTAAGGCTCATCCTACTAACAAGGAACTGTTTGCTCAGCTGTGTGAGGGTGAAGAGCATCAAACACTGCTGTGATGTGTGCATTTTGTGGATCTGCAGGAAAGAACTAAGGAATTCTTACAAGATCACATTCACGCAAACAGCTGACTGATGCATTTTGGATCGAAACAGTGTAATTATCTGACACACTCACTGTTTACAATGAGACAAACGGGCAGATGCAGGTCCCGGAATCGAACAGCAGGGCAAAGATGCTCTCAATGCTTTTGTGCAGGTACAGAGCTTGGAAAATCAACAGGCTAGCTACAACATTTTCCACTGCTGATGAAACATTTTGATGTCTCTGGGCACTTTTCACCATGAACAAGCACCAGGAGACCGTGGCAAGGAAAGTCTCTCTTCTAACAGGCAGAAACCTCGAGCACAACCAGAACCAGACTAATGGTGGATGGTCATCCGCCTCGACCGTGACCTTGCTCTGGGAGGAAAAAAGAGCCGTTGTTGACAAGTCCGTATCAAAGGAATCGTGGCTGACGGCCCCCTGCATTCCCTACATGCTGAAACTTTGGCTGCAGAGCAGAGTGCGAGCGTCCAAACTGAACAGAGAGCAGACAGCAAAACCTTTCTCAGCAGAGATTTATTTCTGTAATCTATCTCTGCCCTTAGAGTGAGTAGGGCTGGGTGTTTTGAGAAATGGAGTATATATAATTGCAATATTTCATGTCCTTATTTTTCTTCTTCCTTATTCCGCATTTTCACTGCACATCTCTCAGTCCTTTGCCGATTGTCCTGACCTGGGTTGTGGTGGTCTGATGAAGTGAACAGAAACACACAATCTGCCAAGAGCAGAGAAGCAATTCTAAGGTCCCCACACTGGACACTCTCCTCCCCTGGCTGCTCCATGAGATCCTATCCATGAAAATCAAACAGAATCACTGCCCAACACCCACTAAAAACCAGAGAGTACACTCTGGTTATATAAGGACCGGATGGCACATAGCAACGACCCTGTACTCCAGTAGTGCCCCTCAGCCTCCCCAGGGGACACGGTCTCTACCGTCCTCCAAGTCTACAAAACGCATGTAGACTGGATGGGCAAACTCCTATTACCCTCAAATAACCCTGCAACGGTAAAGAGCTGGTCCACCGCTCCATGACCAGGATGTAATCTGCAATGTTCCTCCTGGATCTGAGATTTGACAAGTGGTTAGAGCCTCCTTTCCAGCACCCTGGTGTAAGCTTTCCAAGGGAGGCTGAGCAGTGTGATAGTCTGATAACTGGAGCACACCCTCCGCTCCCCCTTTTTAAAAATGGGAATCACCACCCCGCCGTGGTCCCCAACCTCCACATGACATTGAGAAGGTGTGTCAGGCAAGACAGCTCAGCGATGACCAGAGCCTTCAGCATCTCAGGGTGAACCTCACCCACACCTGGATGAGATTAATCCTGCTGAGACAGGAACTACCTCAGAGACCTTTGCCAGGGTGAGACTTCCCCTGAGTCTTCAAACTCCAAACTCTTCCACAGAGGACATACTGGCCAGGGTCAGGAGTCCCTCAAAGTGCTCTTTTCACAACACGACAGTTTCCATAGTCAGGGTCAGCAGTTCTCCTCCTTGACCACAGAGTCGACCATCTCTGTTCTAAGGTTTTCTGTTACCAAGTACATGTATGAATCACCCTATGTTTGAACACAGTGTTTGTTATGAGCAATCCATGACTAGCACAGACGTCCAATAAAAGCACCACTCAGGTTCAGATCGGGCAGGCCATTCCTCCCAGTCAGCCCCCTCCAGGTTTCTACATCGATGCCCACGTGAGCATTGAAGTCTCCCAGCAAGTCCAAACACTGTAAGAAGGCCAGAAATTCTGGTCTGCTGCTCGGTGCATAGGCACAAACAACAGTCAGAACCTTCCTCTCAGTGACCCACAGATCGAGGAGAACTCCAAGACAACAGTGCTCAGCCCATGAATCGGCTAAGAAAGAGTGGTGACAGGACACAGCCCTGGGGTGCTCCTGTATTCAGGATAACTCTGTCAGAAGTAATACCACCGCACTGCACTCTCTGTGGTCGATCTGTGACGAACTCACTGTTAGAAATTCAATTCTATTAACTTTATCGGCCCGTAGAGGGAGGGTGGTGGGTGGTGTTTCCCATGATCCCTGGGATCTACACCTAAGCCTGACACCTAACCCTAACCTAGATTTAGGCATTTCTCCCTTGTCTTTCTTTCCTGATCAAACAGGTGGAAGGAAAGTGTTGGCTGGAGTTTCTCTGCTCAAGACTAAAGCCATTGGACAGCTACTCTATGTTACAGGTACTGTATGTTACAGGTACTGTATGTTACAGCCACTGCAGGTTACAGCCACTGCAGGTTACAGCTACTGTATTTTACAGCTACTGCATTTTACAGCTATTGTATGTTACAGCCACTGCAGGTTACAGCTACTGTATGTTACAGCTACTGCAGGTTACAGCCACTGTATGTTACAGCCACTGCAGGTTACAGCCACTGCATGTTACAGCTACTTTAGGTTACAGCTACTTTAGGTTACAGCTACTTTAGGTTACAACTACTGTATGTTACAGCCACTGCAGGTTACAGCCACTGCAGGTTACAGCTACTGTATGTTACAGCTACTGTATGTTACAGCCACTGCAGGTTACATCCACTGTATGTTACAGGTACTTTAGGTTACAGCTACTTTAGGTTACAGCTACTGTATGTTACAGGGGGCGATGAGAGAAAGTTAGTTTAAATACTAAACGCTGTGTGATATTCAAAGTTTTTGCATTAATCTGAATGGCCAGGATCATTTATATCTAATGTTTATTAACATTTTCCGCCAATTTTAGAATGTTGTACTGTACAACAGACAGCAAACTTGAACACCAACATACTGAATGACACAGTACAGCAGCTACACAGTCACGAAGGCTGAAGTCAGCATGAAAACTGCAGGAGTAAGGTGAAGAAGTGAGACAGCACATGCACTCGTGACCAGTCCATCATACAGTAGTTAATGATAATGCAGCTCAGATAGGATGCAGACATTTCATACAGAAGACAAGTGCCTTCACCGCACATTCGACCTGAGTGGCCTGTTCATGTGAGCTGCCCATCACTCTGTCAATCCAAAGCAAAGCCAAAGCTCAATTACAATTCTGAAAATGAGAACCGTGTCAGTGTTAGCAGAGACTCCAGTCTACAGTGTCATTCAGCTGTCAAACCACAGAACAACACAGAGTTACTGTATGTTAGATGATCAAATTAACTTTTTGTATCATGTCTCCATTTCTGGCCCAGTTTTAACTTTTTTTATTAACTGATGGTTTGTATTATGCCTGATTTTAAGGGGTGCCTGTTAGTTGAGCACACAATGTGCAGTACAACCTGAACGCCACAACAGCCTTCACTGGATGTTCTTCAGAGGAATTATGGGAACCTGAATGTTGCCACTGCTGCCTGATGTCCGGAAATGGATCTCAATTAATGTTCCATGAATTAATCTGAGCACTTTCAAGCTTTTATTCTTTTAACTCCACTCGGACATCATTACTTTAGGCTTAGCTAGGGTGAAAATACTGGTATCATATGAAACTAGATGAGCAAAGGCATCAGTTTGTACCGACCATGTCGTACTAGCTTGTTGGGAAGGGGGCTAATTAACACTCCCAGTGTTAGGATACATGTTGGCAAGATAAAGCTGGCATTGTTCCTTATGGTCTTGCTCTCTTAACATGTCATTTTGATAATTTGAAACAATTCTCGAGTGGTCAGAAAGGGTTACATTTGGCACCAAATCAGTTTAACAATTTGTATCAACCCAAAAACGCTGCAACAACTTGTGGAATTGGAAGATGTTAAATTGGAAGAAACACACAAGAGCAGGAAACCACAGTAACACTGTCTGGACGATTCCTTCCAAGTGAAGTGTTCATAAAATCAGGTATTTCCTGGCTTTTCATTTCAGAAATCTCGTTGCGGTTCCTTTCCAACTGGGAGATGATTTGAAAAGCTTCCTTTCCAGTAAGAAATGTAGTCGAGTCAGCAAGCAAAGACTTGGAACACAAACTGAAAACGGGCAGAGCAGATGACAGGAAGTTAGAGAACTGGAGTGGGGGAGGAGAAAGAAAATGAGAGGGAGAGAAGCAAAAGCTGGAGGAAAGTGGCGAAAGTAGAGTGAGAAGTGTTTATATGGCAGAGAAGCTGAGCAGTGAGAGGAATTTCTAGGCTCTGAGTCAAACCTACTGGGCCCCTCAGTCTTTAATCTGTCGGGGGTTTTCATTCACACTCATATATTTCCTACATGGAAATACAGCGAGACGTCGGAGCGGCGCTGCGACCGCCCAGATGGCCACAGCCGAAGTCGTCACCAGGCAAACGTTTCACGAACTTGTCTTCCTGCAGGAAGACGATCAGTGAAGAAGCGAAGAACACAAGCAAATACAACAAAGGGCCAAACGCAGCCACAACGTGTAGCTAATCAGTTTTAGAAAAGCTCTCAATGCAAGTTACTTTCCAGTTTCTGAACCACAGTTGTATTATTACGGAACATGGTTTGGTCTGCAGCATCAGACTCCCAGCAGCTCTGCTCAGAATGTCTGACTGGACAAATATCAGAGAAAGATGTGCCTTCTTTCACAGTAACAGTAGTAGGCGATGGTCAGTCGGTAGTAACCAGACCAGCAGATCAGGTCTCTAGTGCCAGTAACAACTTATGGTAAACTTTGGAAAATGGTCAGCGTTGATGTAAAATGTGTGAATGTGCCTTTACAGTATTGAGATGGAGGACTGCTCCTTTAACCTGACTGCTGACAGGCTGCCTCTAAGCAGGAAGCTCAGATGAATGAGCAGCTGCCACTCAGGATCAGCTACAGAGAGCCCCCCCCAGAGGCTGGAGGAGGAACGTACTGCAAGAAATACACTGTAAATACACTGCCCTCAACACACACAGTCCAAGAAATACAGGTAACTCCACGTTATAACACTGTTTTTCAGTATGTAGTTATGACATATATGTCATTTCTGTTGTGAACATCTGCAGTCAGTCAGACAGCAAACTGAAAAATAGAATTTTTAATTCATGATGGACGTCCCATGTTGTTACACACCTTCTATCACTTGGACTTCAGAATGAATTCAGGTGAATAAACTCTCTGTTGCCCCCCGTCTCCCGTCTTAATACTGCACTTCATTCATACCTGCCTTTGAATTAGTTGAGACTTTGATGTTCAGATTGTTCTTGATCATCAAACTCTGAAATCCTTTCATCTAAAACGATAATAAAAGAAGAGAATATTCCTCCAAATTTAAATCTTATTTGTGTCATTTTCAAACATACAGAGAAATGTAATTTCCTTCTCTTCAAACCAGTGATGGGAGATTTCTCTGCAGGTCAAAGGTCACATGATGTGGAGCCCTGGATCAGACTGAGGCATGTAAACGCTGAAACCTTGTGTTTGCAGCAACAGTGAGAGAACAAAACGCCCCTCAGGACCCCTAGAACCACTTCAAGGACCCCTTGTGTGGCCCCCACACTGGAAAATCCAAACTTCTGGCCGTTGTCTCACATCCTGCAGGCTTCAGTCAGCAGCACAGAAAACATTCAAGCCACAGACCCCAGATCAGATCCCACAGCATCATGTAGAAGTGGGTCTGTTCTGGTTGCTGCAGGGAGCTTTTAACTAAACACAATAAGCTCATTTGCATTCTTATTTTGAAGTATTGGAATAGTGGATGACCTTGGAGTTAAGCCTTCTGATCGCCAGAGAACCACACTGTTGTGTTGGGGGGGGGGGCAGCTATGTGGGCCCTGAGTCCTGGACGGCTGCTCAGTCTGGTCCATCAGAGTTAACATGTAGGAAGTGCAGCCTGATCCAACATTCGGGAGCAGAGTTCGAGGAGGCTTAAACTAACTTTTCAACTTCCTCAGCTACGTGCCAGTAAACGCACCGTGGTACCTTTGAGTGCCGCTCCTCTCCGGGTCCTGCAGCTTTCTCACCAGATCTCCGTCTTCCGCTGCTGGATCAGTCCTCCCCGGGACCAGGGTCCTGCTGGCGACGCGAAGTCTTCGTCCTTCCCCGTAAAATTCATGTTTAACCGTAAAAAACCGAAGCGGTTCAGACACGAAGCTCCCCCCCCTCCTCCCTCCTGGTCTGCAGTATGAGAGGAATGTCCCCCCCCCTCCAGCAGGGAGATCCCTCCTCCTGCTCTGCACTCTGTGTTTTAATGGGATACATGTAGTTTTTCTAAAACTGACAACAACATGAGAAGCTGACATCACGTCACGTGTTCTGTTTCCAAACAGGCTCATTTTGGATCCAAGCTCTGAGAGATGAGACCAGTCTGCAGTGAGTTATTCTGTCGGTTTCAGGTCCAATTCAGTCCCAAACTCAGGAAAAGAAAAGGATGAAACAGTCCTAAGATGGAGGAGAAAAGTGACAAAGGGGCTAAACTGTCCCCCTGCTGCCTTTAAGTGCTGTCGGAAGTGTCGGAATTTCGAGTGACTGTGCACATGCCAGCGGGCCAGTGCCTCCTTTGGTTTCCGCCCCCAAATTGTCAAAAGTCAGGTCGATTCACACGAGCAGAATTCACCTTCAAGAGCAGAGCTGACCAGAGAGCGCTGTCTGCCCTGTCTGTCCTCCAGAGAGCGCCGTCCGCCCTGTCTGACCCCCAGAGAGCGCCGTCTGCCCTCCAGAGAGCACTGTCTGACCCCCAGAGAGCGCTGTCTGTCCTCCAGAGAGCGCCGTCCGCCCTGTCTGACCCCCAGAGAGCGCTGTCTGCCCTCCAGAGAGCGCCGTCTGCCCTCCAGAGAGCGCCGTCCGCCCTGTCTGCCCTCCAGAGAGCGCCGTCCGCCCTGTCTGCCCTCCAGAGAGCGCCGTCCGCCCTGTCTGAGAGCGCCGTCCGCCCTGTCTGACCACCAGAGAGCGCCATTTAAGTTCCTAATCTTAATGCTACAGCCAGGCCTTGGTACCTGCAAGTCATTTCCCATCATCTCTGGGGCCCACATAAACAGGAAGTTGTTGTAACAACACATAAACAGGAAGTTGTTGTAACTTTATTGTGGATATTGTTTCTTGTTCGTCATGTTCTCTCCAGTCTCCTTTTTTCTCTTTTTAACAGGCTCTCATTCATTCCAGCAATCAGCTGATTTCTCCCAGCTGTCAGCTCTGCTCTACTCTGCAGCCGCTGGGAGTTGTAGTTCTTGATGTCCAGTAGTCCCTGTCGTAACCACAGGGCGGCTACGTACTGTCGTGACGCAGCCTCTCACGCTGTCACACCACGTTTTCTCTCCGTATTCGTACCGTGACTCAGTTCAGCAGAGTCAGGTGCACACTTATTTAAACCCTGATGGTGAATTAAGTCCAAATATGTGCACGTGATAAAGTGCACGTATGCGTGATGAAGCCCGTGGCATCGAACTCTGACTGCAGCCACGACCCAAAGTTATAACCAGTTAGCAAGTTAACGTCATGTTAGCTAACATTTCTTGCAGCCATTTCATTAGCATGAAATGACATAACGTGAAGATAACGTAACATGAAAAGCAAACTGTAATACGTTTCCTCGTCCTTGAACGTGTTTTCTTCCCGAGTCATGTCGTGTTCTCTTTGAACGTCCACGGTCACACAGACTTCCATCAGCAGTGGAATTTCATGGCGTCATCAAACTACGTCTTTTGTTTTGTTTATAAAGGTGATTTACTTACTGAGATTTGAACAGCGAGTAAAAACAATGATATTGGTGCCAGTTTATCTCTGATAACATACAGTATCACAACAGAATAATGTCATTGAATACTTCTTTATCTCTTACTTTCTTCTGTTTGTCCGACGTCTGGAGGTCAGTGAGGCTGACTAGACTCATCGCTGATTACCAGAAGAGTCCATTCAAATCACATCACAACAAAGTTCTCTCACAGCACCTGTTCATACAGAGCTGGTCCAGACCGACTCTTTACAGAGACCCAACAAGTCCACCATGAGCAGCTCCAGGAGACAGTGACCAGAACCAGAACCAGAACCAGGCTCTGGGTGGGCTCATCTGCCTCGACCGGTTGGGTTGAGAGAGAGAGAGAGAGAGAGAGAGAGAGAGAGAGAGGGAGGGAAAGCGGGGTGGGGGGGGGGGTGTGAGAGAGTGCCTTTAATGCCAATTAAATGTTGCTGTCAATAGAATGTGATGGTCAACGATATCAAATGCAGCAATAAGTCCTAACAAGATGGAGAGTGGTTGCAGGGATGTAGATATTAAGACTGTAATGTGGTAATGTAGTTGGCAGATAATCCTATCTGATGCAATTAGGTAATTTGTAACACATAGCCTTTTAATAAGGACAGATTGATCATATGTAGTAAGGAAGTGCTAACTAATGGTAAAACATACTTTAGCAGCCCAGTTGGGATGGGGTCTAAGAGACACATTGATGGCTTAGATGAAGAAATCATTCAAATTAGTTGACAAAGGTTGACGAGAGAAAAAGAGTCTAAATGTATATCAGACACCACAGTTGTTAGAGTTCTGTGTTTGAAGATACGCCAGTACCAGTTGAGGGCAGGAGGTGCTGAATTTTGTCTTTAATAGTTAGAATTGTATCATTAAAGAAGCTCATGAAGTCGTTACTACTGTGACCTATAGGAATACATGGCTCAGTAGAGCTGTGACTGTCAGCTACAGTGCTGAACAGAAACCTGGGGTTGTTCTTATTTTCCTCTATTAATGATGAGTAGTAGGCTGCTCTGGCATTACGGAGGG
>JAVQJF010086982.1:0-26550 GCA_036023855.1 Gadopsis marmoratus
GGCCGCTTATGAACGAGCCCACATTATTATACAGTTGCTCTCCACGAGAAGCGTCGATACGTGAGAGTAGATGCGCCACATTCATTTCGTCGATGACAAATAACTAAAGTGTACATTTCGATCATCAACGTCCCATTTCCACTCATGCTTAACTGCACTCAAAGCACAGACTGGGAAAATGTTGTTTTGGGACGATGATATACAACGTAAAAGCGACTGTGCTGCCATCACACCAAGCCACAACGACCTGTCCAAAATCTATTGTGCTCACATAAGCATAAACGAGCTAAGGGGTCGATGTTCGTAAATTAAAATTCGTGCAGCCAGACACCCAGTGAAGCATTCCAACATATACTTAAAAAAAAACATCACTTCAATGCCCCATGTGCATCTTAAAACCTCGCATACAAATTATTATACAAATCATCAAGTTCTAAGAATGAAGCCAAACACCCCCCCTTTGGTCGACTACATCAAACACTTCGTTATCCGAAATATGAATTACCTCGTTTGCTGAGAAGGTCCGGGGCAGAAGTGCGTTCGACGATATCAAAATCATCTCAAAAATCACAAGACACTTATTGATGACTGACACTTTAGAAAATAATATAGCAGCCAGTCTACGTGTTGAGGCTTAAGCAAGAAGAAAAGCTCCACAGCTGTGCCAGTTGGCCACCAGCAATACTTGCTGTATTGTACAGGCAACGCCACTGAGTGAACGCAACTTATTTAGATTCACAGACACCAAAACACCCTTTGTTACTTGCCAGTTGTCGGCGGTGCCTCCTCTTGGCCATTGGAGTTTGTTTCTTGAGGGGGTACATCCAGCTCGTCCTCGGAGTCATCCCGAGGCTGCGACCCTTTCCCTCTTGGCTTGGCGGAGGCAGTTGAGCCCTTTGCAGTTCTAGATGGCATGATTTGAAATCTGAAGGGGGTCATTGGTAAAACAAAACCAAAAAACAAAAAAATGAATATCCATGAGTGGTTTTTGTGCCTGTCAATCTCTCAACTCCACTTGTAGTCAGTCGGTCACACGCAGCTAACGTTGTCAGGCTGAAATCATTACCACAGTCAGACCTCACTGCCGCCCATCTAACTGTTGCTCGGTATATTTTTTCATATGACAGCATAGTCTTTTCACAACGATAACTAAAGTAGGTGTTTTGCGTTTGTGACCTGAACAACGTGGGTTGCTAAAAAAAAAAAGAAAAAAAAAAGGCTCTCTCGTACAGATAACGTTAAAAGAGGTGGCAGCGAACAGGACGCCTGCCAATCTGCGTGATGATGGTAGCGAACTGGATGCTAATGTAACACCGAACCCAAATAACAGTAGAAAAAAAAAATGATTGGCCTCATCCTGCGATAGGTGCGTTTTAGTACACTTCTTGCATATATGGTAGTTATTTGATTTGTGCGACACAAAGTTGAAGGGTTAAGGACCCTTGCGATGTTGGGAAAAACAGGAAAATTAAGGCTAACGTAACGTCAACCGGTAAACAAATTCAGTAAAGACGCAAATACATCAATTATGTCCCCAAACCTCTTAGCCTAGCCTATGTTATAAGACCATTACTGCATACACGCAGGTCTCTGGTCGGTGGTGAAGACAACGTCCTAAAATGTTCGAGGTTTCAAACTGACACTAGTATTAACTTTATTCCCCTCAACCTTTATGTTGGGGGGGGGAGGAGTACATGGGGCAACCTAACTCGCTAGCACATCGGAAAGCGGATTCAAAGAACGAATGTAACGGTAACGTTGGTCTAATTGTAACGTTATAATTACACGCACGTTTGCCAGATAAGTGACTTGCCAACGCTAGATTAATAAAAAAAACACGTAGCGTCAACTTTGCCACGTTACTGCGCTATTTTCACTTTGCTAATGTTAAGTTAGCTGCTGTAGCTAACTATCTACGGATAAATAACGTAGGAAAGCTAACGCCACGGCTAACGACGACTAGCAAACTTATCTGCGTTGTGGATCTGTAACATTAACGCAACACTACGGTTAACTTGTGCTCAAGAGTTGGCGTGACCTGAATTGAAAGAGAAGACGAATTTAGCATTTGCCCAACTAACGTTAGCGAAAGGCAACGTAGTTGACGTTAACCAGACAAAAGGTATTGCAGCTCGAAGTTTAGCAACCGTCTGCAACGTTAACATTAGCTTAGACAATCGGAAAAGTTGCCTGTTACGGTTAGGGGTGTGTGTGTGTGTGTGTGTGTGCGCGCATCTACGAAATTGCTAGTTTTGCCTTAAATGAAATACAAGTCAAAAAGTGATTAACCCTTAATCCATTCCGAAGTATTGTTAACGTTGGTCAGTGCGTTTTCCACCGTAGCTAATGTTAAAACTCAAGTTAACGTGTCGTTAATGCCAAGTAAGTAACGTTGTGCATTTCAGCAAATAGACGGAACCCAGCCATTACTCTCAGCTAAAATGTATCTGTATACCTTCCACAATATAGGCACGGTCTGCCAGAAGTCTTCCTTCCTGACCCAAATCACGATATCGAAAACGTACTCGTTAATCCAAATATTGGCAAAAATAATCCACAAAATTCAGACCCGTGTCATTCCGACTCGCTCTCCTGCTTGAAAACTCCAACTTGTAAATGGCGCCTAAACTGTGCCGTCGAACCAAATTCGTTACAAACTGACGCAAGGCACCATGGAACGTTCAAAGGGCAGGGGGAAAAAACATGAAATTCAAAAAAGGGGACGAAGCCAACTCCGCCTCACTCCAAGCAAACAACACTCATATGACACAAAATAATCAGGCGAAAACTCGGAAAGTAACGATACAATGAAATAATAAAATGTTTTATATATTATTTAAGATTATTGTCGGATTCAAAGCTTGATGTTTCTACGCGTTCAAACGGTTGCCTGGTTACAGTAGGAGGAAGTCCCGCCCGGAGGAATCATTTACATTTCAGGAAGTATTGTTCGATGGATCAACGCTTAATGTTAGTGTATGTTGATTTTAATGAGTTATTTTAAATACATTTATTTCACAGATGTCACACTGTACTTGTAAATTATTCGAAATATCCATTTTCAAGGAAACGAGACTTGCAACTCTCGCGGTAGCTCGCTTCAATCTGTTTATGACCCAGATTAAATGGCTACCAAAGGCTAGCTTTGATAACGTTAGCGAGAAACTGCTGATAAGCGATGGATAGGCGTTGTCCGTACTGTTTTAACTATCCATGCATCTTTTGCTGGAGCAAATGACACGCGTGCATTGCGGGTCGTCCCACAGTTAACTCGGTAACGACAGAACGACGTCTGTTTTAACCAGAAGTTAACCAAGTTAACGTTAGCATTCAAGTCATGTGCAAGACTCGGCGACATCAAAGGATTCACGTTAGCAACGGCGGCCGGTACCGTAGCAACTGCAGACGCTTGTTTCACTAACCGTTACAGCCACCAGAGTATGCCAGCAGCTGACTCGCCTAATTCACGGGGTACGCTTTATATTGTTTCTTTCTGTGTGCTCGTCTGACATTCGTGTGATATAAGGTGCCTTAATAAGAGAGTTACTGTCACTAACCTGACTTTTCTTTTTCGCTTAGAGATCAACAGAACAAACGTCCACCATGCGATTGAAAACATCGCTGCTACAGGAACCTAAACATATCCTTTTTTTATAATGTCGTTAGCTATCTAGCCTTGTATTTGTGTTTTTCGTGCAACTCAAATATATTAGCCTATTGAACACAACGTCAAAAACGTTGCAGTTGTTACCATTACTATTGTTTTTGCCACTAGAAGTACTAATATAATTTTAGTTCTTGGTTACTTCCTATTGCTTAGATGGGCTACTCACCTAACCTGTACCAAATGTTGAATCTGACCCTATTTATTGCAGACGCTACCATGGCATTTCATATGCTCAATTAAAATACATACCCATAACGCCCTTTGATCATTTTCCTTAACAGCAGATCACATAAGGAACTTGTGAGTTGTGTTGGCTGGACCACAGCAGATGAGCTGTACTCGTGCAGTGAGGACCACCAGATCCTTAAGTGGAACCTGCTGACCAGTGAGACCAGTCTGGTTGTCAAATTGCCAGAGGACATTTACCCCATTGACCTACACTGGTTCCCCAAAACTGTTGGTGGCAAGAAACAGAACCAGACTGAGATCTTTGTCCTTACCAGTTCCGATGGCAAGTCTCTTTAAGTTGTTTATTCAGTTACAGCCACATGACAAGGATCAGTGATTGTTTCCAGTCATCTGTACAGGGAAATAAAAGTATTTAAACGACGTTATGTTGATGTAGAATTGAAATGGTCTTATGTTAACTGAACTAACTAAACAATAACTGGTAACAGAATTTTCACTAGTCTCTGGTCTGCCTCTGGCCTTTTTTTTCCATCAGCTCCTCGGGTTTTATACTGAGTAGTATGAGAGTGTCTTGCTTTATCATTATTATACAGAATTAGGTGACACCTCAGGAGTTATTTATGGTTTAGGGAAATCATCTCCACCAGTTTGATACTTGTGCAGTAAAATCAATCTTGCATATTCATTTTCACATTAGTAGAAGGATTTTAGTATTGCAATAAACATTGAGTATGCTTAAATGTGAAATCACTAAAGGTTGAGTTTTGTTTTGCATCTGTATATTTGTTGTACTAAACTTGGCGACGCAGTCTGTGAGACGTGCATCTACAAGGCTTCTTATGTCTCTTCTTCAGCCTATATTAGATATAAACACACATAATATGGATGTACTGTTATGGCAGGCAATGTGTGGTCACAACACTAATGGCAGTGTAGGGTTGCATAAACACACCCACAAACTGAAGCAGCAATTTTCTCTGGCAGACCAGAGTGTAGTGAAAACTCTGTTACGATTCACTTTTGCTACCTTCTTCTGCTTCTTGCCTTGTTACAGTGAAACAAATCTCAGTTTTGCTATAGTTATTGCTTGAAATAAGTTTTAGTTTTTCATTGAAAACAAAAAAACATGACATTCACCCAGTTTTTATTCTTTGTAACTTTGGTATGCACTGAAAGACTTTGTCACTAATTCTTATATCTGGGTTCTGTACAGGGTATTTAACATTTTCTAAGAGATCTGTATGAAACAACTGAAAAGGAAACTGTCCAGCAGCCAGTGTTTTATTGGGTGGAGGACTCTATATTAACATTGTGGCTTCCTAACCTTATTTGATTAGTCAGCCTCCCTTTCCCTTGCCAACATATTAAATTAGTTTTATTTGTATAGTGCATGTGCAGCGTGACCATTTTCCAGTTACAAACATTGTATGAAAAATAGGTTGTTGTGTAATATTTTATATTGCTATTTTCTATCTCTGCTTTGAAAATATAATACTATACTTCATTATATTGCTATGCCTTATATTTCCCCATGGCTGAGCAGAATTGCATAGCTTAGATGCATAATTTGTCATTCTACCATAAAGGATATTGTGTGAAATGGAAGTAGACTTTTCCCAAAGAGGACAAATTAAGAATGAAGGATATCGCTGGGCCTCCTGTTTGGAACAACAGTCAGTCAGTCTCATTCTCTTTTACCCAGTGGAACTACCATGTGGTGTCATAATAGATTTCACACAAATGTGTCATTAGGAATTTCTCATCAAACCATATATAAATAGAAGTAAAATAGCTAAAGGTTAATGTGTTGTTGTGATAGGATATTATTAAAAAAAAAACACCTAGATAACACGCAAACAAACAAATCGGCACACAAACGCATTGCATACACAATGTTGGGCTAAGAACTGTTGATGTGATAGAAGTAGAAATTGTTTTTATAAAAGAGTCATTCAGTACAGCTGTACATGTCTGTTATAGTCACTACCTGCTGGACCAGTGACATCCACGTTTGTTGGGATGTCCAAATTTAGAAATGGGAGAGAGCAGCAGCATGCTGATTTGCAGTTTCAGGCCACCAGAAATTACATAGAACATTCAGAATTTTTTAATACACACTGCCACAAAGTATATGTTAGGTTGGCGTCTTCAATAAATGTCTCCATGCCTGATCACCCTTCGTGTCTAGCAAGTAGAAAATTGCCCTAATTCAGCTAACAGATACACTTTTGTTTCACTCATCCGCTTTATGCTGTAAGTTTGTAATTTAGCTGTGTGCTAATTATGTTCTAGGAGATTGGTAGTTATTATACTTTTGTTTATAGTGCTGCATTGTAAAGTTTTTTTAAGCTTAGTAAATATTTTCTCCTCACTGGATTTCCGGATTGGCCATAAAAAAATAGTTTGCACCCATTTGCCTCGCGCAGTAACCTGAATCACTCAAAATAACGAAACCATGGTTTCTGTAGTCTGTATAGGAGAAACCACGGAGAAGAGACATCCACATAGTAGCCAGTAAATTACAGCAGACTCTAGTGTTCCCCAGTTATAGTCTGTATGACTCTTTCTGTCTCTTTACAGGGAAGTTCCACCTGGTCTTCAAGGTAGGGCGCATTGAGAAGAGTGTTGAAGCACACAAAGGAGCTGTTTTGGCTGGAAGATGGAACTATGACGGGACTGCTCTTATCACAGGTAAAGATGTCAGGGACATACATATTACCATTTAACAAATATTCGTGTAATCAGCCTGCCGTAACTTTTTCATTCAAATTTGACTTTTCAGAATTCACTTGTTTAAATGTTTTTATCCTTCTGTTTCTTTAATTACTTAGCTGGAGAAGATGGGCAGATCAAGATCTGGTCAAAAAGTGGGATGCTTCGCTCAACACTGGCCAGCCAAGGTAAGGCTAAAGACACTTTAAGATGCATATATGCATCTAGTGTCTCTGTGAAACTGCTGTCCATTATTATATATGACCACTTAACCAGAAATGTTTTATATGATCATTGAACCAAAAATTGATGATCAAAGCAGAGCGAGTGCATTTGTTATGCATGAATCCTCTGCGTTCAACTTTTGCTTCAGTTTAATGTCCTCTCTGCATGCCGGTGTGCACACACTATTTACTCTTGTCCAAATATGATTTCCTGGAGAAAGATTCAAATTTACAACAGTAGATTGTAAACCTTTAAACGTATCATTGTTTTAACTTATCACCTTAAAGCCACTATGTGCAGAATTTGACAAATTGTTAGCACTAAGCCTATATTTTTACATTAAACACTGTTCGTACACACAAAGCCACACATGGAAGCTGGAACACTGTTCACACACTTGTCTGCTGTTATAAGTTATCAGCTAATCCATCAGGGTAACGTAACTTGTGGCCGACTGTAAATGCACAGTAGTAATAACCTGAACCCTTACTGTGTCTGCACATGAACATGCTGTAAGCATAGGTGGTTATAGTCCATGCCTTCCCCTATAAAAATCTTGACTCACATAATTTGAATGTCAGTGTGAGAAAGAGCCGATTTGAGTTTTTAGACTGATACAGTTTAAAGCCGGTCACATCCATAACAGCTGCCAGCCAGCAGCACGAGCCATGTGCAGCCAGTCGCTGACCAACCAGCTGCAGGCGTTTAGTAAACACAACACAACATACCGACAGCAAATACACCCTCTCTGTCTCTGTCTCTCTCTCTCTTTCCCACAGACACACACACACACAGTAATGATTGATTTGCGACCTTCTGGCTCAAAGAGTGCCTCTTGTGACAGAGAGAAAAACAGCAAGAAGCAGAGACCTCATGAAGAGGTCCAGGCACACAGAACTTCAGTTTAATTCATGTGTATCAGGGAAGCCTTCTCCTTTTCCTAGTGCTGCGACACACAAGTTCACCTTTTTCTCCATCCAGATAATTTAAAATGACAATCAAGGAGGAAATGTTTTTTTGTTTTTCTCTCCTTGGCTGTGCCATTGTGTTAACGTGCGTGTGGTGTGTGTGTGTTGGGCTTATTAGGAGGTGATTGCGCTCAGTACAACCAAAAGCAGAGTCAGTCTTCCAGTTTAATTAAAAGCTATAAAAAAGACTCCCAATGATACATTTCTCTACCCAGCATTCACATTACAGATGGCTTACTTATTAATTGAGTCATCGTGCTGTTTGACTTATTAAACGTTTCTTCTCGGTTGGGGGACAGAAAAAAGATGGGGGGTGGATGAATGTTTGCTTCTGGAGAAATGGATGGCACACTCCTGCTGAATGACGGGTGCTGTGGAAAACCTGGCAGGGGAACAGCAACTCAGCCCCAATGTGTAGGAAAAATTTTCCATAGCTGGCTGTTTGGAGAATGAGCTGCTGGGTGGTGGGCTGCTCAACAGACCTACAGATTTGTAGAACACCTGGATATAGTAGCATGGCCACAGATGCACGCCATCCTCCACATGGCACTCAGATCACTGCAGGTGTTGCTTCTCTTCAGAGCCTACAAATCCACACACAAACACAGTACAGGAGCAGGCTGTTCTTTTTGGGTACTATGACCCATTTTAAGAGAGAGAGAGAGAGAGAGAGAACGCGAGCTCCAGGAAGAGGTTGGAAGAGAGCGAGCGAGAGGGAGGAGGAGAGAGGAACTTGTCTCAACCCCTCTCTTTGCCTTTGTCAGATTTAGATCATGTGACCAGTTGGCATTTGTGAGAAACCACATGCACCTGGAGTGGGGTTAAATGTCAGGCCCTCTCCCCTCCACACACGCGTAGCCACAAACCAACTCATACACACACACACACTTTCCCTCACACATGTGCACCTAAGCTCGCACACACACTTCTTCTGTAGAGGTTAGGCAGGTTTTCTCAGCTGGTGTGCCTGCAAGCTAAGTGCAGTTCCATAGGCTGAGTGAGGTGAGATCTCTGAGGGAATATGATACCTTCTCAGAGGACATATTAGCACTGCTGTATCTTAGAGCTGTTGTTCATACGAGCTCCCAGATTGTCAAAGAGGGAAATTCATAAACACACAATTTTAATTCACATCTTTTAAATATCACAGAGTAAGAGGCAAAGTCCTTTTGTGTATTATATGTGTAATCAAGAGCTCACCTTCTCTCTACCTGTGTTTCTACATATCTCCCAGGCTCTCCTGTCTATTCTGTGGCCTGGGGTCCAGACTCGGACAGAATCCTCTACACATCAGGAAGACAGCTAGTCATCAAGCCTCTGCAACCCAGCGCCAAAGTCATACAGGTACACTATTTTTATGTATTTTATGAGTTAAAAAGCTACATTGGTTACTTAAGATTCAAATAATTCAAAGTTTTGAAATATTACCTTGTTACTAACTCGTGTTAATGACTCAAAAGTTACAGTAAATGACTACATGAAGCACATGGGGTGTACCTTTTTTGTGCTCTATACAGGCTCTTTGTTTTTCTAAATAAACAGAATAAATAGATAAATACTGTCATTGACTTTTACTATATTTGCTACATTGGCTATACTCTATGTCGTCACTATATGCTTTGCCTTAAAATAGTTTTTCAATAGCACCTAATATCATCTCTGATCATTTCTTTTCTTTATTTCCATAAAGCTTTTGGTGAGTTAAATACTTTAAGTTATTTTGATAAATAGGCAAACTGAGCACATTCATTGAGGACATTCCTCATTTCATAAACATTTTAAACATGTAATACAACTAAATTATTTCACTAGTTTTCATGTCATTTGGCTCATTCTCCAAAAATATCAATGCCTTGTGGAACCTATAGGGACCTATGAGTCAAAAAGCAATAAAAGGCACCAATATAGATGTGTGTCCTGCAGATCTTGTATTTGTTTCTTCATTTGAATATTTTTTCAAAATAAGTTAAGCTTTATATGACCATAAATGATGGGTTCTGCATTTAAAATTTTTAAAAAAAGATTTGGAGTACAGTAATGTATTGAGAGAAGGGTTTTACCCTATCAAGTGACATCTGCTAGACCTGTGAAACAACAAAGGCAGACATTCAGGTCGATGACCATATTTGGATGGTTGAATATGCGACATCAAACTGACATCACCTCACTATACAATATACACCGATCAGCCATAACATTCAGACAGCATGGGCACCCTCGCTGGTCTGCAGCTATGCAGCCCCGTATGCAACAAACTGCAAGTGTGTTCTGACACCTTTCTATCAGAACCAGCATTGTCTTTTTCAGCAGTTTGAGCTTCAGCCGCTCTTCTGTTGGATCGGACCACACGCGACAGCCTTTGCTCCCCACATGCATCAATGACCCTTGGCCGCCCATGATCCTGTTGTCGGTTCACCGGTTTTCCTTCTTTGGACCACCTTTGGTAGGTACTGACCACTGCAGACTGGGAACACCCCACAAGAGCTGCAGTGTTGAAGATGCACTGACCCAGTCGTCTACCCATCACAATGTGGCCCTTGTCAAAGTTGCTCACTTCCTTACGTTTGCCCCATTTTTTCTGCTTCAACACATCATCTTCGAGGACAAAATGTTCACTTGCTGCCTAATATATCCCCCCCCACACTGACAGGCGCCAATGCAACCAGATAATCAATGTTCTTCACTTCACCTGTCAGTGGTCATAAAGTTGTGGCTGATCAGTGTATGTTGTGCAGAGGTTGTAACTTACCTTCTTGGTTGTGAAGGCGGCTATCATTTAGCTGTGTGCCACATGTCAGAGTCAAAAAATGATGTATGAATAGCATCATTATATCGTGTTGACATAAAGTTGTCCCCCCCCCCCCATCTTTGTAGTGGAAGGCTCATGATGGACTTGTTCTGAAGGTGGACTGGAATTCAGTCAATGACCTCATACTGTCAGGTGGAGAGGACTGTAAATATAAGGTGGGCAGTGTTTGAGTGTACTTTTAGACGTGTTGGTGGGGTGATTTGGTTCTTACCTTTCCAACCATGTTGTCTCTCAACAGGTGTGGGACAGCTTTGGCCGCTTGCTTTACTGCTCGCCGTCTCATGACTACCCGGTCACCTCTTTGTCCTGGGCTCCAGATGGAGAGGTGTTTTCAGTGGGCTCCTTCAACACCCTGCGGCTCTGTGACAAGACTGGAGTAAGAAAAAGCCTTTTGCTCTCCATCAATACCTTATTTTTGAATTGTCGTGTTCCATCATGACTCTCCCAATAGAATTTTAAATGATTCTGTTACTACAGTGGGATATCTGTAGTTAGCAGCTGTAGATCAACTATTGCAAAAAGAAAAAATAGGAGAATGAGGTGGACGGTTGAATAGCTTCAAAAACCCACTTCCCCCGCACCTCTCCGGTGTCAGATTTGGAGGGCTGTGTACAACCATTTCTGTTACTTTCCGAAACCGCCAATTTTAACATTTACACCCACTTCATGCCGTGATCGGTCAGCTGTGCGGAGGTGAGAGATAATCCAGGGTTCTTTAGCTCTCTTTTTTCATCACTTTTGGTGTGTATAACAAAGTGCAACACTATGAATGCCTTCCAGGAGAGACTGTCTGATAATGTGCCCTCTCTGCTTGTCACTCTGCCATCGAGTGTAGCCATCTGGAACAACTATAAACACTTTATTTCTGATCAAGTATACCCCGGCTACCGATAGGACATTTATGCTTTGTAGTCAGTAAAGTCTTTTTCCCTGGAGCCTACAGTATCTGTGGTACACTGTCAGCTTTTTCAGTACAGTGTGGTTTGTATTGTGCAGCTCGCTGCAGGCCTTATGCTTTCTATACATCGTTCATTAGGCTGCATGCCACATGTTCATGTTACCTGGTGCTGATGGTAACTGGAGTTTTAATGAGAGGGGAAATGAGAGCATGATGAATGGTAATTGTTGTTTTATTATTGCTGAACGTTTGGCCAGGAACAATATTACTAGTTCCCTGCTCTGCCCTCATGGGACGTTTAGGTACTTCTTTGAGTTTACATGGAGTGTCAGTGTATTGCTGTTACAGGCCCGTTGTAATGAAAACAAACAGCCAGGGCTGGGTTTTTGTGTGCTGATCACCAGGCATTTCATGCTCCATTTTGATTTAATTAGGATCAAATGGCTTTTTTTTTCTGAAGCACTAAAACAAATGAGCTGGAGCTGGAGAGAGTTCTGAGCCAACACATATGTGTTCTCCAGAGGGTATGGTGTGTGTTTGTATGTGTTTTGGAGAGGTTACATTATAGAATGTGTAGAGTATGAACATCCAAAGGGAGAGCAGGGAAATCTCTTATCCTTTACCATTACCTTTGGTTTTCTGAACCAGGGTTTTCAGTAGTTTTGGGGAAAATTGCCAGATTATAGCCATGAGCTGATGAAATCATTCAAATAAAGCCAGCTTGTATCCATTTTCTTTGCGTAAACAAAAATAGAAATGATTGTGCTATTAAAACTATAACCATGAGAACTGAGTACTTTATTTTTTGTAATGACCCGAGTCACCTTACGTCCTCCCATTATGGGTTTGTTTACGTGGTTGGTTTGTCCCATTGTTTTGTCATTGCACCACTTGCTTTGCTGTGGTGTGTCTTGGTTAAGGCAGTGTGATGATGATAATTGTGATGATTATGGCTCTGCCCTGCTCTAACTGGAGGGAGGGTATGCTTGCCTTCCCCTCCCTAAGCCCCTCAGAGACCGTGTGTACTGTGGCATGGCGTGGGAGGCTTGCTCAAGAAGAGTATGGGGAGGGAGAAAAAGAAAAGGTCACTCCATCTGAGTCGCTTTCAATATGTGAATTCAGACATTCACTCCCGTCATGCATAAGTTAGAAAACGTTTAATGAACATTAGTACTGTAATATCATTATGCCTGTGAGTTTCCACACAAACACAGAAGCCATTAACCAATTAGAAGCGCTTTACCTGTGCTGTTGCTGTGGTTTGTTTGCAGTGCGCTAAGGGTTAAGCAGTGCGAAGAGTCTTTTCAGTTACTAGCGTGACTAATGGGAAGGAGTTTCATTCTGTATCTGCTACAATGAAACCTTGCACTTTAACGTATTGCTGCTGGCTCAGCAGGATCAGTCCCGCACATTTAACCCCTTCACCTCCCGTCCAGCTCGGCTCCCCTCTCGCCCTAAACTCTCTACTCCCTCCAACTCTTTTCCCTTTTCTCCCTCCACGCACCACAGGGCAGATGTAGTGTGTTACCCCCCTCATTATCACCGCGGAGGGAGGGGGAACGGACACAGACAGGCACACACACAGACGCAAAGTTTACATCGAGGCAAAAGTGCTGGGAAAGCGCAAGCCACCCATGTACTGAACACAAGGGTTTGTTCTGTTGCTTTTCCATGAAGCATCAACGTTTAGTTATGATTGAACACATTGAATTATTAATACATATTTAATTATTTTAGTTGTGATTTTGTTGAGTTTGGAGCTCTTGTGTTTGGAGTACATTTTCTCTTCACAGGAGCTTTAACAGGACACAAGGCACAAAGAGGCTCCCTGTCCCTTTTACAAGATTTGGGAGAGACAATAAGTCAGTGTCTGTCTGTGCGCCTGCCATAGTATATGCATGTGCCCACATGCCTGTGTGTGTCTGTGTGTGTGTGTGCAACCATTGCCGTGCAAATGTGCCTGCGAGACAGCAGTCTATTTACGAGGCGCTGCAGCTGGTGTCTAGCGTCTGGACCCTGTCACGATCCCTGACACTGTCACTGGCTAACAAGTAGGACTCATTGTGCCAGGCGAGCACCCTCTCGCTTCTTTTTCTCCGCCTCACCCTCTTTCCTCCCCCTTCTCTTCCCTGCGCTTGTTTTTTCTGTCTCCACTGTACACCCATGCTCCTATGCATATATGTGATAGCTGCTTGGTTTTGCTTTTCCAATTCCTGCACAATACTTGATTTTTCAATGAGTTTGATGAGACGGCATGTTATTTTTATTTCTGATTCTTTTGTTGTTGCTCTACTTTGTTAGAGGACAGACTTGATTGTCCGAAGAGCTGATAAAAGTTTAGAATTTTCCTCAAGGTCACATAAGCAGAGTAGAGTCTCGTAATCGAGAGGGCTTGAACACAGCTTTCAAGGCCAGATTTTACAATTATTTCATTACGCTTCCTTTTGGTTTGATGCTCATTCAGGACTTAGTGGGCATTCAAACTGAAAACATCCCTCTGTTAAAACAACACAGGCCACCGCAGTGTCTTGCTGGATGATGTAACATTACGTTGTGGCGAAAGTTGAGTCTGGTTCAACTTTTTTGACGGACAACCTTGTGTCTGCTAGACGGGCCTCATTCAATTGAATGAGCAGTCTGCATTTTATCATGCAATGCAAATGTCAATCTGAATGTGGCCTTAAACCCAGGCCTCATTGAGCTTAGTGATTACTACTCTTCTCCCTCTCCTGGTCTGCTGACAATGTGACTGAGCTTAGCTCTGGTACGATCCAGGTTCCTGTCACCCTCCTACTGATAAGTCAGTATATCTCTATCCCCCTCTTCTCTCCGCCCCTCTTTTTTCTAATCCCACATTTGTAGGTCATACTTAACCACAGGCATCCAACAGTAGTTAGGATCATCAGATTGTTTTAATATTAGCTTCAGGCTGAGCCCTATTTCTTACAGACATCCTTGTCATGTGTAATAACTAAAATGTCTCCTTCCTAGAGGTGTACATACTTTCAGTTTTCCTTCCACAATGTCATAACAGCTGTCACCCTCACAAAGGTTTGGGAGTAGTCATAAATCATGTATCAAAGTCATGGCAGCATTGTTTTCAAGAGTAGGATTTGTAAATGTGTAAAACCACTGGCATCTACTTATTTCATACAAAGACCAAATGGCCCTCAATCATGACAGTCAATCATTTATTACCTCTGACTGTGATTTTCTGCAGGCTCCACTGTAGGGATGCCACAGTGAGGACATTTTCCCACAAGTTAAACTCATGACAGCACCGGAACATATACGGTATTCAGAGATGCCGCTCAATATCTGTAGAGCGCTTACTTTGATCTTTAACCGTAGATCTTTAGACCAAATCCTCTGCCACAGTTTTGTCGGTCAACTCTTTACTCTCGTCACGTGATACGTGAAATCTGACTCCTGCTACTCTGCTGCTGTGGCTCTGCTGCAGCTGTACGGAGCAGGCACTTTCACTTTATAATTATAGTGCCCATTGTCTGACGAAGTATTGATAACACGCTTAGTAGTTTTACAAATTAAAAGTTTTCTTATTTGACGAACATGGGCGCTGATATGCAAAAGTTAACTAAATTTGTTTTTATTTCTATAAAAACACGCAAAACGACGGTGGGGGCGGTGGGCAAGTATTGTCGTAATTGGTGTATGCCCAAACACCCTGTAATACCAAAAACGCTGACTACTTCTGCAAGCATTCTGCTTCTTCACTAATCTTTCAATCCATCCTGAGTACTTTGTGCTAGTACATTGGTCTAACAGCTATTCTGTATTAACTTAAGTGGGAGAATAAGCTACATAATTTTCCTTCCTCTTTGTCTCTGTGGTACAAGCACACTTTCCTTTTTAAAGAGGGAATTCTCCCTTTTTGATAAGCGTCATTCCCTTTCTGTCTTTCTTCCCTTAGCTGCACATGCCTCCCTCCTCTCTGTGTCGGGGTGTGTTGGACTACCTCGTGCTTATCAGTGCTCCCCCCTCTTGGCTCCCTTTCCCTCCTGCCTTCCCAGAGGCTCTCTTTACCTCCCTTTTTTTTTCTGGGTGAGTCCAGGGGGTCCCCTTAGGGTCTTTGTGAGTCTTGCTCAGCATTGCCACTCTGGGAATGGGTCCATGTCCAGCTGGAATCACCATCGCTCCTCTCCCTCTCGCTCTCTCTCTCTCCCTCCCTCTCTCTGATTCTTTCTCCTCCCGTCACTCTCTTTAACGTGCAGCCTCATTCTCTATAGGATCTTTGTCTGCCATCCTTATAGCTGCCAACCATTATTTTCTCTCAGAGAGTCTATCGCTCTTGACTGTCCAGTAGTCTTATAGTCTTCCTGCAGTCTTTTTTAGGCTCTTCTTAGCCATAGATTCTTATCTTCTGTGACATGCCACCTTCTCCCTAATTGCCAGACTTCAGGCTTCCCTGTCTTTTCAATGAGTCCCTCTAACAGTTTTCCCTCTCTATCACTGGGGAGCATATACCTGAGGCTGTAAAGCCTGCAAACTGCCAGCCACTGGCGGGCCAACATCTGGAAATTGCCGCTGCTGGAAGAGAATAAAACGGCCCAGAGTTCTGTTCCTGATCTGAACCACTGTTAGTGGAGCATGAAAAGGCAAAAGAAACCACTGTAGATTTATTAGACTGCAAGGCTTTATCTGTTTTCATCACAGAGAGAACGAGAGAGAGAGAGAAAGAGAGAGAGAGAGAGAATTGTCAAACAAAGAGAGTCCTGAGTCAGCAGCTGAGCAGTTTTCTCCCCAGGCAACTGGGCAGGGCCACTTCTCTCTCTCTTTTGCTGTCTCTCCCCGCTTGCTTTACCCCTCCTTGCCTTCCTCCCTCCTTCCCTCTGCTTTTGCATGCTATTTCTTGCTCACTGCGCTCTTCCTCTCTGTTCTCTTGCTGTCGTAAGCCTGCTCCCTCCATACACTGTGAACTGCTAGAAAGAGACCACAAGTTCTGAAAAGGGCAATTGGGGTCTGTGTCACCCTTCAGAGCTCTCTTCCTCTGCCGTTTTTTCTCGTGTTTTCATAGGAGTAATTTTGCTGATTCGTTTTAGCTCATTTTGATGAGGTCACCAGGCACAAGTCACCTAGTTTAGAGTGTGTGAACAGCATAAGACTGTAAGATGCATTGCTTACTTGTAGACTTAATCTTTCATCCCAAGGAGCTCATTAGTTTCCCTACTAGACTGTGAGGATAATGGTTTCTCCTTTGTATTCCAGGCCCTTTGTGCCGAACAGGCTTTGGTTTTCTGTGTTGCTGAACTTATTCTGGCACACTCTGTGGAACAGTGTATACTAAGGTCGTTCTTGCAGATGATTGACCCCAATTTTTTTGTGCAAGCGCATGTGTGTGTGAGCCAGTGCCTGTCTGCACAAAGTGGGTTAGAGTAAAAGGCACTTGTTGACATGGTAATACTTTTACACCTCTCTAGAGTTCGGCTAAAGGCTTGCCTTGTTGGAAACCAAAAGGAGGGGAGCATGAAAAAGAGCTGAGAAAAGAGAGCAGTTGGAGGGGTGGGGGCGGGGTAGTGTGGAACTGTCCAATATATCCTGTAAAGTTGGCCTAGGCAGTGAGGCTTGGAGGACTGGTCTCCATAAAAGACGGTGGTTTCTCGTTCCCTCAAGTTTCTCTCTCTCACTCTCTTCTCGTCCCTCTTCCTTTTTTTTCTTTAACCCTCCACCCCTCCACCCTTCCCTCCCCCCACGGCTGGAGTAAGCGTATGACAGTGAGACAGTGCCCTGCCAGCCCCTCTGGCAGAGTCATCATTCTTAGCTGCACTAAATCACTACCTCCACTAGCTAGACAAACATGTCACACTCACAGAGAGAAAGAAGCAGAAAGAGGGATAAAACTGTACAAGGAGTGAGGGTGATACTGAGTGACGAAGGCAGGGAGCAAATAAAGGGCTTCAGCGGTGCACACAAATAAGCAATAGCAGAGCATGTGTGTAACTGGGGTATCACTTCAAGCTTTACTGCCAACCCAGAGTTCATTAAGGGCTGTTATTGAAGACTAGGGCTGGGCTGGAAGCAATGGACCAAGGTCCAGAAAAGGATTATTTGAAAGGGTTTAATTTTGGCTGCACCCTAGGGTTCTTCCCCCCTTCTGCTGGCTTCTACATAGATCAGAATGGTGCTACGCTATTTTATTGACTGGCTACTTCAACTGGTATAATTTGTTATATATGTTTGCCTCCACAAAGAAGTAATGGGCTTGTCATCATGCGCATGTATGCACTTAGCTTAATGTGTGTGCTTGTATTGCGATGTGGATACCTGTGTTTGTTTAAGTTCCATGAAGCCAGTATTCATGGGCCTGTGTGATTTTCATATTATGGAAGCGTAGCCAACACGCAAGGATGAAATCTAGGCTAGCTGGTATGACATAACCCACTGAAGAACAGTTTGGAGGTGTCCTGTCAGTGTCTTACAAAATAAACTCTCTGTGTCTGTAGGGATCCCATAGAACGATGTCTCGGCTCATTGGCAACATTTTTCAAACTTTTCAACCTGTGTGTAGGCTATGAGATGAACTAAGTGATCCAGTATATTCTAGACCTGCCGTCAGTGGTGTAGTGGGTCCATTGGAGGGTAAAGGGTCTTATGTATTGTGTCATTTGTGGCATGCCAAAACACAGTCAAACACCCAAATTACCTGTGTGTGTGTGTGTGTGTGTGTGTGTGTGTGTGTGTGTGTGTGTGTGTGTGTGTTTGTAAGCGCATGTGTGCATAGTTGGTGCTAATAGAATTCTGCTGTCCAGCTCACAGCTGTGTCCTGCTGATGAGTCCCAGGAGGCCCCAGCATGTGCCTATGGTTACTATGTTGAGGCTCCAGCATGAAACCATGTGTAGATCATTATTCTCACTCTCTCTCGTTCCCTCTCGCTCTCTTGCTATCTTCTAGTTTGTCTTGCTCCCCCTCTCACTCACCCACCCCTCTCTCTCCCTCTCTCCGTTTCCCCTCGCACTGCCAAAGCTCCAACTTGTGCCACTCTACACTCGTCCCAGGCCCAGGCTCTGTATCTCCTTAGCCGAGCCAAGTGGGTATTTCAATGCAGAGATTTGCAGAGTTCCTCTCACTGGCCTATGTTTAGAAATGGGCTTATATGATAGCTAAAGTTATTGTGTGCTTTGCCGAGTCAGGGACTGCAAATGGTTTATTATGCAGCAGGCAGAGAAAACACTAAGTGCTGGTAAGTTCACTTAGTGTATATTGGGTACTTTTACAGTTGCAAATGTACATAGTTACAGGCCATAATTCTATAACACTACAAAGAAAGGATTCCTAGCTTATCGTGCACTGTACATTATACATCAATGCACACATATACACATGCACACAATTCTTTTGTGAAGTCGAGGCTTGATTTTGTTTGACATGTGCCACTGACAGTGGCCCTGAACCCCCCCACCCCACCCCGCCCCACATACACACACAAACTATTGTTCTGTAGTTCTTGCAATTGCAGCCTCACAAATTCCTTAAAGACTGCCTTTTCTTCATTACGAACTTAGCTGAGGTGCATCAAAGGTTAAAGGATGAGGTCAAAGTTACATCTCACATCACAATAAATACCTTGTGTATAGTTGCATTTAGACCTGAGGCTTGTATCTAGGTGGTCAGCACCTCCCTGGTGATTTGTGAGTGTTCACTGTGGGGGTGTGTGTGTCTGTGTGTTAATCTCAGTGTGATCATAGAAGCTTAGACTATGCGGTCTCAGGGAACATTTGAAAGCAGATCTTTTATGGGCCTCATTCGGTTTGATAGTTTGTAATTTGAAACTGGGGGTTAAGCTTTGTTATGAAGCACAACACATTAGATGCTCATCATTTTCCTCCCGAAGAGAATCTTGATTATTTACCTCAACAGTCTTCCATGAAAAATTATATTTCTTCAGGTGCTACTTACACAGAAATGTAAAATTAACTGTGACAGCATAAGACTTCAAATACAGAGCGATGTGGCACTTCGGTATGTACAGTTCATGGCTGGCAGTTTACTAACGCCACAATTAAACATACACATTAATTTGCAGGTATCTTGGTTCACAGTAACAGCGTCATCTCTAGAAAAGGCTTGGTGATTTGGATCTTGTAGTCCATCTTAGAAGCCAGATCTCAGTCACACATAGGTCTGACCAGTCTTGGACATAGGCCCATCTTGTCCTTATCCTTATAGTCAACCCCATCCCCCATGGAGAGGGGTCAGTGCAAGCTGACATTTACAAGGCCTCCTAATCTGCTGAGAGATTGATGGACCCTCATGCAAAACCACCTCCTCCTTCCCTCAAAACAAATGGTTTTATTTTTAGTTTCACTCTCACACCCCAAACACATTTTCGTTATACAGAATTGCTATGGGAATGGGGTTTGTCTTGAAGAGCAGATTTGTGTCTACATTTTCATACATGCACACCCTATGTCTGTTTATGGCGAGATGCTTGTATGGCCTGTATATGTCTAGTGTCCCATTACACTCAGACACGTGTGTTGTGTTTATTATGTGCAGGGAGTTACACTCTGTACCTGCACTGTCAGGATGTGTCCTGCACACAGACACACCGGCAAACTGAAGCCAGCTGGCTTTGCAGAGTCTGCCTTCTGTTCTGATTTATGTAAGACTGTTAACCCTGAACTAGGTTGGCTCCCACTAGCCCACTAGCACAGTGATAAACAGAGTGATGAACAGATAACAGAGAAGGTAGCCCGTCTTTCACCAATGTGCAAATGTTGTACATAATTGTACACAACGTTATAGACTTGAGCAATATCAGGCATTTGGTGGCAATACCTAATGCATGTTATATAATGATGGGATAAACCAGTACTGTTACCACTTTAAGCACAATGTTCATTTCATGTTAATAATTGCTGTGATTAAATAGTGGCAGATAAAACATATAGATGGTGATCTAGATGATGATGATCAAAAATGACTGAAAAGGATATAATTGCAGTATTTTGTCTGTAATATACATTACAACATAAAAACGTTTCAACACTTTACCAAATATATGTGGTTTTAATCAAACTTTGTAACTTTTGATGGGTGTAACCTTGGTAGCCGAAAGGTTACAGCACATACATACATACATACATACATACATACATACATATACATATACATCCATACATATACATACATAGAGTATTTGTTTGCCACAAACAAATTTTTTGTGCCATGGGGCCATAGAGCCATGGTTACTGTCAAACCCTGGCCTATATGATTTAATATAATTTATGGCCAATGTTTTATTTCTTTGGCCAAATAAATTAAATGAAAATGTTAATAAAAATATTTTGTTAATGTGAGTGAGAGAGTGTGAGTATGTGACTATTGTTACTTTTAATAAACTTTCCCTTTAGGTTAGTCACTACTTTATTCTATTGAGTTTTGCTCCCGTCCGGCAAAATCAGAAACAGGTTTATTGCCAGTACGTTTCCACATACAGGAATTTGTTTTGGTGTTTTGGAGCAATAAAATATGAATATAAAAATATGTAAAATAAGATATATGTAAGTAAAATAAGATAAAATAAAAATAAAATGAATGTCAAACTTGCAATCTCAAAATAAATGTACTGGTGTAGTAATATAAATGTAAGGCGTGTTGCTGATAAGCAGTTACAACTTGTGGCATTGCAGTCTTAAAATATGTTGAAAAGGTCTTGGAATTTAACTTAAGGATTCCTGCATGTACCCTGAATCAAGAAAAAATAAAATAAAAAAATCTAAAAACATTGTTGCCGTTGAGAGGAATGGATTTTAATAGTGCTAAAGAATGCTGTCGATTGTGCAGTTAACTGTATATGTACATTTACACCGTGTTCATCTTTTTATACCAAGGCCCAGCAGTGTTGGAGCTGCATAAAATGTAGGATTTTAGCAGTGTCATGGACTCAGGTTGACCCATTAACACTAATGACTGTTTTTCCTAAATGCTTGTTTCAGTGTGACAGGAGTGTCAGAGATGAAGGGCTAGAAAAGCATAGAAAGTCTGGAAATCCCATGCCCCCTTTTGATTAGCATGTTGTTGACTTGCATTAGGGCTGGGGGGGGCAGAGAGCGGTCAGGGCAGACATATTTAATGCTTGTGAAGTAATGGGGCTGAATCAGCAGATAGCTCCACTGGGAGCCATTAGTCCAGACATGTGTCATTAACCCTTTCCCTGGCCCGAGCTCCACCCCCCGCCTGCCCCCACTCCCCTCAGCCCGGGCCATGAAGACCAGAGCACTGATTCAGGTAGTGCAGATAGAGGGGGAAGGGGTAAACCAATGGCACAGCTATATGCTTTCATTTCCTCCTTTGACTTTGTTTCTAATGTTTTCCCTGCTCCCCTCTCAGTCTGTATGCTTCTCTCTTTTTCACACCCCCTTGTTTTCAAAATAGCTTCTGCCTGTTCTGTGCGTGTTCTTTCTGTCAGCGTTTCATATACTTGGCAAGTCTTGCATATAACCTTCTCCAGAGCAAGTTAGAGTAAGTGTGTTTGATAGAGTAAAAGTTATGCTGCACTAAAAATCTATATATTTTTTATATTAAATACTCACACCCTGGCTTTAAAGGTGGATGTAAAAGGAGGGGTACAAACGTTATACCTTTAATTTTTTATACTTTTTTCTGCCATGAAAAGTTGTCACTAACCAACATAATTCAAGCTGAATGCAGCCGCTGTTCTGTAGAAAGGACAACACTTTTAACTTTCAACAGCCACCTTTTAAGAATACAGGGAATGAGTATTTCATACTTAGGGTGGAGTATCACTTTAATTGTGGGGTGATATTTATAAAAAGGCAATAAACAACTGAAAAAATTAACATGGCAGAGTTAGTCGTACCTATATAGAGAGGAGCACATAGAGAATAAGAAGTAGAGGGTGCCTTTAGTAACAGGTTTGGGTTATAAGTTGGGGGGATTCTTAGAGTAAGAACGTCCTTGCCTTTAAGCAAATTTTTTTAACATAACCTTTTTGCAGGCCTCCCCATGCTGGCTGCAGCTGCAGGGCAACAATAGAGAGAAGGGGCAGGCCCACAACACCTGCCAGTCTTAATGGTAAACATATGTCGAGAAATGCAGAGAGAGCGAGGAGGAGGAATGGAGGAAGGAGAGGGCAAGCACACTCCTTAAAGAGGCTCTAAAGAGGCTGTGCATTTGTAGATTGGCTGTGTGTTTTTTTTAGAGTGTGCGCATGCATATGTGTGTGTGTGTGTGTAAAATGTGCTGTTGTCTGCAGAGCTGTCGGCATGTCCGTGTGGGCCTATGGAAGGTTGCATTCTGCAGGCCAGGGTCTGTGGATCTTCACTTAAGTCTGCACCTGGGAAAAAATAAAGACATCCGGATAGTAACACCACCAGCCAAATATGGTAGATGCTACTGCAGCGTTATCAAGTTATTCTGTGTGATACTACAGCATCACACAGGGTCATTTTCCAGTTCAGCACTCCAGGGTTTGTCACCTACATGCAACTAACGTCTGTGCGTCTGAGTCACATTAACACACACATGTCAACACACACAGGATGCATGTGTGGGTGTGATCATCACAGGTATTACACTACCAGCCTTGGTCTCTCGCAAGTACATGTGTGCACGTGTTTGTTTTTTTTTCGGTCTGCATTGTAGTGTGTAACTAGACTTCCATGCACAGCCATGCATTACAGCTTTATGTACCGGTACATACATAGTCTGCGTGTATAAGCTCATTGTAAGTTTAAGGGGCCTCTCCCTCCCCGTGAGCTCAGCTGAGAATTACACGTCATGTCTGCCACCTTCACTCTAGCCACAAAGCTGCCCATTATGGACAGACAGGGTTCATTGACCAGAGAGTGGACTCAAGCTAGATGAAGGCCCAGGCCCACCTTCCCATCCCACTTCCCCCTCCTAAAGCTTAATTTTGGCCTTCATACAGTCCTTCTGCATGTCTGCTCTTTCTTCTTGCTGTATAATATATCTCGGCCCTACTCTTGAATCTCCTTCCAACCTTTTCCAGTAGAGTTCCACCAATTTTTGGCTACAATAAATCCAGTTGCCTAATCAACTGCCACTAACTGGTTCAACTCCCCATGCTGCTTTTCTCCACCATCTCTCCTATCCTTGTAACCGTCCTCACATCCTTGTTCAAATCTGAAAACATCAGTCTGGCTTTGTAGTGTGAAGAAATAAAAAGAGATCAGTATTTCCAGAATGACATACATCTGCTCAGACACTGTCAGATAATATGTAGCATAAACACACCGATCAGATAATACAGGTGTTGCTATTTATGTTTTTCTATGTTATGTGTGTGTTTTATAAGTTGCCAGACAACGTTGATACTGTAAAATAATTATTTCGTCGTCAGTGGTCTCAATGCAGTCTCAAACTGTTTTTGGCTACACTGAAACAAAATGATGAATTATGGAGAGTTCAACCTACTGAGACCAAGCAAAGTAACTAGGCTGTGTCTGTCCTACACCTACAAGGCCGTATTGCACAATTTTGTTGTTTACCAACTATAACAGAGGAAGAAGAAGATATTTAATTGTTCTTCTATTGTCTTGTTGTGTCCTCCTTTGTGTGGACATGCCCCATAGTCCGTTGTTCTTAAATTTTCCTTTTTATTGAAGAACTTCCTGATACAGTTTTTTTGCTGAGCAGTTTCATCTAAAGTCTTCACCGGTAAGGAGAGAGGGAATCAATTAAAAAGGTAGATCGAGGAGGGAGAGATGATGTCTGATTGCTGCTCTGGAAAAGGTTTTCATGATCCCAGGTTTCCCCTCTGCTGGTCCAGTCCATCTCAGAAGTGCTATAGGAATACCCCTGTGTCCCATAGCCGGACACTGGCTGACAACTCTGACAAGCTTGAGGATATTCACCTCTTTTACACACATTGCACACACACCTTTTAAAACAGACATTGGACACTCACAAAAGGGTGGAAAAAAAGTGAAATCACATTTATTTCCCCCTGTCTGCACACACATGAATTACTCTGTGTTGTTATCTTCCACGTTATTCTTCCATTCTCACAATTACCATAGTTTCACTTTCTTCATCTCATCTATACTTTCTCTCACACACACATACACAAATGACTGACACCAATGTGCACAAGTATTGTACACACAAAGACAACCCCCCTTTCACACACGCACACACACACACACACACACATTCTCACTTGCTGGCTTGCCGGCTGGCTCTAGAAGGAGTCAAATGGCTCAATGTGTTTAAAGCATTAGGTAAGCATGGATCCAGCAGTGCTCCTCGGGCCGATATCATATGTCCTGCTTCATTACAGTCTGGTGTATACATTCAGCTGCATCTCTGACCCTCTGTCTATCCATCCCTCGCTCCTCCATCCCTCCCCTCCCCTATTTTTTCCCCCCTGGGGTGCTTTAACACGGAGCCGGACATCTCAAGATGTTAGCTGAAGAATAGATGAGATCTCTCATCATTGTAAAGGCTGGCACGGATAGACTCAGGTTTGGAAAAGAGAGAGAGCCTAAGAGAGGCTAATTCCTGTTACAGGATTTATAAGTAAAGAAGCTTGGAGTTGCAGAAATCAAAGGGAGAAGGGAGGGGGGAAGAAGTCAAATAGCAATTAATTTAACTTTAACAAACTACGTCTTGTCCACATGGCTGTACAGGTCTCATTTTTTCCCGCAACTATTTTGGGTCCTGATATGGCATTAACTGCTAGGAGGCTGCTGACCAAAAAAACAGCTGTGTGTGTGTGTATGAGGCAGACAGACATACAGGCCACGAGAGGGTGAGAGATCCAAGCAGCGGGGCTGTAACCAGTAGCCTGTCGACTGTTACCTCACGCCACACCTCACATCCCACAGCCGCATGTGTATGAGGGAGCACACTGAGGCCTTTTCTCCAAACTTCACCGCAGCACTTGGCCTGCTGCACCACACTTGTCTCTCCATCGCAGGCAGTGCTAGGCTAACATTAGCACTTTTCTTCCTTAGTAAGCAGTTTACAGTGTGAATGCATGTATTTGTGTGGAAGATCACAGCCGAGCGACCCTTTAGCTCAACGCAGAGCAGCCAGCCACTTGAGCCCCAGGCAAGAGGGAGGACAAGGAGGGCCGGGGGAGGATGAAGAAGGCTAAAGGTGGTGGTGGAAGGGGGGTGTTGTGTGAGAAAGTTAGCAGTAGTTATAACAGAAAGAGTCCAGGTTTACACAGCAGACAACAAAATACTATATTTGGAGGAGATATTTAGCGTACCGTACTGCTACTGCCTGGCCTTAAGAGTGATTGTCCTGGAAAATGACGTTCGTGGATCCAGGCCGTCTCAAATGATTCGTGCTGTTGTTGAGATACTCCACACAAGAGTTGAGGAACGGGAGTGTGGAACAGCCATAATCGAAGAAGGAAAAAGTACTGGAAACAGAAAAAAAATAGAGGGATACCTCAGGGAAACAGGGCGAGATGAGAGATGTGTTCTTGTCTTACATGATGTAAATGCATATGTCTTAGTTGTGTCTTTTGTTCACTGAACATCATCAACAGTGCAGAATCTGGCTGACGCGACGCAGCACAGCGGACATGGAGAATCCCCCCCCCTCCCACCCTTTATTATAAAAAGAAGGGACAGGTCTTAATCAGCTTTTGGCTTCAGTTTGGCTGCTCGTATATAAACCCTGTCCTTTCCTCCCTGTACCCCTGCCCCCCGTGTATGTAATAGATGAGGATAGCAGAGTGTATGTTTACGAGCACGAGTGCTGGACTTTGCAGGGCCACGCGCTACTTCAGTGTCTCACAGTTCATCACAGCTCAATGACTGACTGACTGGGCCCCTGTCTTTCTAGCAGAGTGTACATTATGTATACACACACACACACACACACACACACACACACACACACACACACACACACACACACACACTCACTCACTCACTCACACACGACTCTTGACTCTCACGTCTCTTCTCTAAACTTCTCATTGTTTCTAGTTCCCAAGCTGCCTCCCCAGGTAATTGTTTAAGGTTGTAGATAAGCATCTGTGGCTATTAACCATATTTTTCTGTCTCTCCCATCTCCCATCTTGCCCCCTCCCTCCAGTGGTCCTATGCGTTGGAGAAACCC